>CAUYQV010105408.1:0-67705 GCA_963574575.1 Galagoides demidoff | reverse complement strand
TTTTTTTTGAGACGGAGCCTCAAGCTATCCCCCTGGGTAGAGTGCCATGGCATCACAGCTCATAGCAACCTCCAACTCCTGGGCTCAAGCGAGTCTCCTGCCTCCACCTCCCAAGCAGCTGGGACCACAGGCGCCCGCCACCACGCCCGGTTATTTTTTGGTTGCAGCCATCCTTGTTGTTTGGCGGGCCTGGGCTGGGGATTCGAACCCGCCACCTCAGGTGTACGTGGCTGGCGCCCTAGCCGATTGAGCCACAGGCGCCAAGCCTACTTGTAATTTTCTTATAATTTTAAAAGGGAAAAACATAAATGTGAACTCACTTAATGATTTTAGTACCTACTTTAGGTTATATAAAGTGATTAAAGTGTTTATTTTTGTTTATGATTTTTTGAGTGTGGTACATCTAGAAGTGATCTCCAGGATGAAGTCCAGGCTTCGTCTTGCGTATTTCACTGTAGAAAATAGTTTCTCTTCTTCCACCTTTCTCATATCTTTTGCTGCAAACCATGCGATCCTTTGTTGATTTTTTAAATTATAAAATGCATCTTTCCATTTAGCCTTTCCTCAGTGTCAGAAGATGATGGTCTTCCCCTTTCTTCAATTTCTGTTCCTCACGTTGCACATCAGCTGAGTGATGAGATTTCTCCGTAAGAAAGGTGTGTCTGCACTTTTTCTCCACTCTCCTTCTTATTTAATGGGTAAAGGAAGTAGCTGTTCACAACTGCAACTTCCATTAGCCACAAGAACAACTTTTTCCACCATTTGTAAGACCTTATAAATCCACAACATCCACAGTACTGATCAGCTCTGCCCACTCGTCCCAGAAACTGTGTGTATTCTAAAATAACTAGTTCTTTGAATTGAACAGGCTGTTTCTTCCTATAACTAACCCTCAACTGTGTTTGAGGGCCAAGGAACGCACTCAGCATGGTCACTAACCTCTCGTCATGGAATGAGAGGCACGTCATCTTCATATCATGTTGATAGGCTCATAGTTCATGTTCCTGAAATATGAATTCTTTTTCTTCAGATCACTCGGAAAATCCTTAAATCCTTCCTAGAAGCCGTAACTGATTCTGTTATATATATTTTCATTTTCTGCAATCCCCAAGCAAGTTGAGGGCTAGAGCAGAAGCCGTCAGTGTGGATGTGACAGCCTGAACCACTTGTATGTGCTTGAAAACCTTGTGCCAAATGAATCACTATTAGAGATGTAAATGGCAAATGGGGATGAATAAGACTTCCTGTTGTGGTCTTGTCCTAATAGGGAATGTGAGAAAACACATAATCATTTTCTGAAATACACAGGCAAAAAATTCATAGGCCCCATTTTTGTAGGTTTCTTTCGATTGCAGCACTTGAATTGAGTCCTTCCTTTGAAACCTACTGTGCTTTTATTAATAGCCACATTTCTTCCCAGTATGTAAGGGTTTGCATTTATTGTCAACACACTCACTAATACTCTTCACCTTGCTCCCCCCTCGGGTATGCACACTCCCTGGCGCTGTGACAGGAGGAACTAAATGCAGCATCCAAAATATTTGAAAAAAAAAGACAAAGAAAACATCCTTGAAGAAGAGGGGTCGATCCAGCCAATCTTCTGTAATATCGCCAACTAATCGTGCCTCCAAGTTCAGTGTGATGTTCAGTATTAGCCAAAGAACACCTTCACTTCTTGTGACAAAACCTCCTTCCATGAGTGCCACTCTGAGCATTTTGTTTAGTGGCGTCACCTGCTGTGTTTTTTCTGCTGCATACATATTTGTTGCTGTCACAATTTCACCAATAAGATCAACTGAGAAAAAGTGGGAAATATTCAAGTTCACTGTTTGGCTGAGCACTTTGAGGAAGCGTGAATCCCTGTTGTGTGAGAGAGTATGGGAACTTTTTGAGGTCACCGTCACGACAAATCTTCCAGCTACTTGTTATAGGTTGTGTATTACTGTCACTTTCTTTTTCATTGCTAGCTTTGGAGTCCCTTGAACAAATATCACGGCACACAGGAAGAGTTTCTTCATGCTCGCTTTCATCCCTGAACTCTCCCCTCACTGTCCCCCGAAGTTCACGTTGCAGTATTGTCACTTACACACCTTCTCCCTGCCATTTTCCTGTAAGCACAACCTCACGAATACAATGTAGGATCACTTGTTCACATCAAGACACTTGGCCTGCCAAGAAACAGAAAAAGTACAACCTTGTGTTATCTGTCGGCTACAGTCTGTACTACGAGAGGGAACGTATCAGATAGGTCTCCACGGTGGAGTGGGCGAAAAAACCCAACAATAACCAAAAAACGTGTCGGACGTCTTCCGACATCAGAGCAGAACAGGAAAATCATTATGTCAGCCGAGGTCCCACATAGGGGCAGAAAGGGTTCCCAGTGACACACAGCAGGGTTGTTTCCAACTATCATGTCATTATGTTTTGTTATAACTTTGATAAGAAAAATAGATTGGTTTTTTTGTGCACTGTGTCACTTAAAGTCGCAGTTTGTGATGTTTAGTGAGGACTTACTGTGTCTGTGTTTGGAGTGTGAGATTCCTTATCTGTAAAATGAAGGTAACAACTATGTCATCGAAATTTTGTGAATAGTAACAAGATAATACGTCTCAAACCATGGCATGTACTGTATGAAGGAAAGACAACGTCCTAAACTCATAGGACCTTGTTAGGAAATTGAGATTCTATGTCATATATGCTCCTTTGAAAAAAAAGCTGAAGAAGGTACAATCTATTTCAAAGGATTAGTCTAGTCTCTCACTTTCCTTCTAGATAACATTTCTCCTTCTGGTTTTATTTTGGATCCACTGTTAATGTACATTAGTTTGCAATTTCCCTTCAGCCACTCGCCACTAGTGCAATATTGGTTCTTTGTCTTAGGGATATTTCATTTCCTCAATCATGTTAAATCAAACAAACCTCCCATACCAGCAAACAGAAAGGAGCAGCTCTGGGCCTCTGAACTAATTTGCACTGGCAAAACTGATCAGGTCTCCCTCCAGTGTCTTAATTAGGAATCTTAATGCCTTTGATTTAAAACCAGAAGAAATACAGGACACAGTAGGAAATTCTGAGCGTATTTATTCAATACAGACAAATAGGGTTTAGAAAGTTCATTTACTATATACTGTCAACAGAAATATATGTCCCTTTCTTTCTAATAATTCTTCTAGGATCAAGTATGGCTCACATTCAGATCGGAATCATCAGTTTTCATGTTCTCTTTCATTTAAAGAGACAGTTATTTCCAACCTACTCTCTGTTTCCAGAGATTTTTGACTGGTTTGCTTTAATTTCTCCTGCGACATAAGGAGAGCGTGGCTCAGAAAATGTATGCAATATCGTTCTCATTGAATTTTTTAAACCATGATGAATGGGTTTTGGTGGATGGAGGCTGAATGTGAGAAAATGGATACAGAATAACAATGATTATGAACTATCTCTGCAGACTTGGGACAGGTCTTCAGTACAGATGCTGAAGTGCCTTGGGGGTTGGTATAAGGCGAGTTCTTCTTGAGCCCTAAGGTGGTTTAGCTCTTTTGGAAACAGTGCACTGAAACGGGCTTCCGAGGGCTTGGTGACATGTTCATGCTGTACGTTACAGAGTGGGGGGTGCTCTGATTGGTGCCAATGACATCACTGATGACACAATCAGTTTAGGGTTCTGCATAGTTAGCTTTTTATAGGACTATGCATGTAGGCATTTATTAAAAATTAGGTGAGGGTATGTGCCAGAAGCCTAGCCAAGTTATTAGGAACCTGGGAGTAGACCAGTGGCGGGATGGAAAAGAGAGACAGAAAAAAGTGGGATCAGGAAGACCTTCCCTCAATAGGAAAGGCAACCTCAGCTTTGTTGCACAGCTTTTATATACAGGGGTTTGAAGACATGATTTTGTCATAATTGCATAACTTGATTAAAAGCAGCCTAAAAGCAGAATAGCATTCTCAGCAGTCTGAGATGACCAAGAGGGCATGTCTCCATTCTAATCTGGCTCAAGAAGCAGCCATAACAGGAAACAGCTGGGGCCAGGTTGCATTCGGTCTTTGACTCAGATGTGGTTCCTCAAAACAGGGGACCTTGCCTCCCAGAAGGTCAGCTCCCAATAGGTATGAATGCCTGAGTGAACTCAAATACTTTCAAAAGGATTATGTGAATGAGATTCCACGGGTGTGTGGATCCAGTGCACAGCTCAGTCTGTCAGGCCATTTTCTCCTCCAGAAATGTGGACAGATCCTCAGAAACCTCGGCCTCTTCAAAAGAGCACCCATAATTTTGGATGTTTCTCTGCCCTGAATCCAGAGAATAGTCACTCACGTAGTTATTTTTAGGGTGCCCTAGAAGAGCCTCAATCTTGGTCTCATGTATTCTCTAATCATATTTAATAACCCCTGCAACTGGTGCATCCTACCTCGGCTTAAGCTCACATCGGAACTAGTGGTGTCAGGTCTTTTTTCATGTCAAAATGCAATCTTTTCAGATCTAGTCAGTCATGAGTGGGAGTTTAGCTGAATTTAGTCTGTGTTAACAAGTCTTTTAAGAATTAGTTTGGCCTGGCTTGGAGCCTGTAGCTTAGCAGCTAGGGTGCCAGCCACATACACCAGAGCTGGCATGTTCATACCTAGCTGGGACCTGCCAAACAACAATGACAACTACAAGCAAAAAATAACCAGGCGTTGTGGTGAGCGCCTGTGGTCCCAGGTACTTGGGAGGCGGAGGCAAGATAATTGCTTAAGCCCAAGAGTTTGAGGTTGCTGTGAGCTGTGATGCCATGGCATACCAAGGGTGACAAAATGAGACCCTGTCTCAAAAAAAAAATTAGTTTGGTCACTTTTGAGAACATGGGAAATAAACCTAATTAGGCAAAACGTAAAAAAACAAAACAAAACATAACTTAACTCCAGGATTTAAAATCTTCTCTTTGTGTGAAACAATAAGCTGACATGCTATTTTTCGCATTTAAAAGCCACTAACATATCTTTTATTTTGTATACAGTACCTCTGTGAAGGTGATGGGCCATATTTCTATTTTACAGAAAAACAAAATGAAAACTGACCAAGAAGAAAGCTAAATAACCTGTTGAGGGAAATATAGAGGCAGAGTTAAGAGCCTGGGTTTTCTGCTATCAGACGCTGGACTCTGGAAAGATTTAGAAGGAACTGACTGAGTGTAACTGGGCATTTCTGAAAGATTGACGGGTCATGTTGAAAAAACGTTAATCCTCTGAAATATCTTAAACATCCACCCTGCAGTTTTGTTTACAACGTTAAGTTGCACCATCCGTTCGGATAAGATCTGCTTGAGAAAAACACACTTCAACAATTCACAGTCCATCCAAATTATCAGTAATTCTGAAATTAGTACAATCTAGGCTAATAAGATTTGATTGCTTACCGCTCCTTGGCACATAACCATTGTACACAATCTAAAGCCTGATACTACACAATTATCCTATAAAGTGGGCATTTTTGTGGCTCCCAGAAGTGCTGCTCGGCTCTGTTTCAAATGGGTCAAAGCAGGACAAGAGCCTCACGTAGCTGTGGTTATCATCTCCCCTGGAGAAATGGGGAGGGCTGAGATGGTTTTGATGCTGACAAGTCCCTTCCCCAGTTTCCCCAACGATGTCATTGATTAGTCTGCTGCAGACCCCAATCATGGGAAGAGACAAGCTGCATAAGCATATGAAACAATTACAGATCAGCATACCCTGCCGGCTGTCAGCAGAGGAAACTGCAAGCGCTGCTGAATAATTATGGTTTGAGCTATTGATTGGGACCATGGAAGAGTTTCATCCACATGCTTTTAATTTGCCAAACAGAGGGAAGTGTGCTGCAGAGAAGTTGCTTCCAATAACCGCATTTCTCCCTCTGCTAATTAAGGAGAGAGCTTAACAAGGTGATAGGGATTGTTTTTAAATCTTGTCACGTAAAATCAATGACCATTTGAAAGGTGGCGAATGAGAAATGAAGGGCTTGTCTTAAATGGCTTAAAACAAGTTGTCTGGGATGGGCATGGGACCTGTGGCAGAGGCTAGTCTGGTTAAGAATCCAAAGCTCTCACTAGCCTCATGTTATGCTTGTCTGAGAGATGATGAACCTAGGCTGAGATAATAGCTGGAGAGAATGGACCTAGGCTGAGATAACAGCTGGACAGGACAGACCTAGGCAGAGATAACAGCTGGAGAGGATGGACCTAAGCTGAGAAACAGTGAGAAACAGCTGGAGAGGATGGACCTAAGCTGAGATAACAGCTGGAGAGGATGGACCTAGGCCGAGATAATAGTGAGAGGACGGACCTAGGCTGACATAACAGTTGGAGAGGACAGACCTAGTCTGCGATAACAGCTAGAAAGGACAAACCTAGGCTGAGAAAACTGCTGGAAGGATGGACCTAGGCTGAGTTAAGAGCTGGAGAGGACAGACCTAGGCTGAGATAACAGCTGGAGAGGATGGACGTAGGCTGGATAACAGCCAAAGAGGACAGACCTAAGCTGAGAAAACAGCTGGAGATGATGGACCTTGGCTGAGATAACAGCTGGAGAGGACGGACCTAGGCTGAGCTAACAGCTAGAGAGGATGGACCTAGGCTGAGAAACAGCTGGAGAGAACGGACCTAGGCTGAGATAACAGCTGGAGATGATGGACCTTGGCTGAGATAACAGATGGAAAGGACAGACCTAGGCTAAGATAACAGTTGGAGATGATGGACCTTGACTGAGAAACAGCTGGAGAGGACGGACCTAGGCTAAGATAACAATTGGAGATGATGGACCTTGACTGAGATAACAGCTGGAGAGGATGGACCTAGGCTGAGATAACAGCTAGAAAGGACAGACCTAGGCTGAGATAACAGCTGGAGAGGACAGACCTTGGCTGAATAACGGCTGGAGGACAAGCAGAGCCAAGGCGCCCTCCTTGGGTTCATACACATTTGCTACCTTACTGTGACTTTAGTGTATCTCTTAGTTTGTTCAAACCTCACACCCTGTCCTTTGATGAAGAACAACATGATTACCTGACTGGAATGGGTTTATAATTTTTAAAAACATTATTATTATTTGAAGTTCATAGTTTATTAAATTTCCTTAGTTTTTACCTAATGTCCCTTCTCTGTTCCAAGATTCACCCAGGACACCACAGTTCAGTCATGAGTATCCTTAACCTCTTCTTGGCTGTGACGGTTTCTTAGACTTTTGTTGTTTTTGAGATGACCCTTATAGTTTTGAGGAGTACTAGTCAGGTGTCTTGCTACTGAAATTTTTCTGATGTTTTTCTCAGGATTATACTAATAAAAAGCACAGGATAAAGTTGACATAAGGAAAGTGAGGAGGCAAAATTAACCAGGTATTACAAATGTGTGTAATAAGTCCACCTTCCCAAACATACCCCCCAACACACACATTTTATGCTCCAAAGTGCCTAGTATTGGGCTTGAACATAGTGGTGATCCAATATTGGGATGTGTGAACAGAGGGATGGTGGGGTATGGGTTTTCTCTGCTGCCACCATCCCAGCTATTCTCAGGTACTTCTATGTTAATATCACTTTAAGTCTTTCAAAGGTCATTAATCAACTTTTTAATCACAATACAATAAAATTCATGCTGACAATATGAATCTTAACTCTTGCTTTAAGCACTTCACATAAAACCCTACAGGCTTAATTGGCCATAATTGTCAGAAGACCCCAGTACTAGTGGGATTTTTTTTTTTTTAACTAGTAGGATCTTAAGATGAGCACAAACCCTTCTCAGAAGTTACAATATATTATGCTGAGCTCCTAAGACAACTCCAACTATTTGTACCCACCAAGAAAACTTCTTGATCTTTAAAAATTGTCAGATGTTCCATAAGATGAAATATCATCATAAAAAAAAAAACATTAAACAAACTGGAGTTGCTTAACCCAGACAAGAAAAGGCTACAGATGATCCAATAATTATATAATATATAATTGTGGAAGATTTAAAGAGTCACGCAGACTTGGGTTCTAGTCCTGACTCGTTCACAAACTAGCTGTTTGGCCATGGAAAAATTACTTGACCCCTCTGTGCCTCAGTGTCCCATCTGGAAAATGAGTAAAGTGAGGCTCAGCTGGCAGGGCTGTGGCAGGTACGGAGGGGTGTGTGCCATGTGCTTATCCAGGTCCTGGCACAGACTGGGTGACTCAGCTGGCAGGGCTGTGGCAGGTACACAGGGAGCAGTGTGTGCCATGTGCTTATCCAGCTCCTGGCACAGACTCAGTAAAATTTAGTTTCCACCTCACTGCCTACATGATCTTACCTAGGACAGAAGCAAAACCACTTAATATTTTTATGAGACTTTATCTCTTAGAAGGCATTTTCTCACAAATTAAGGTGACAAACCACCGTCCTAGTCCTTTGAAGCCCAAATAAGAGAAAACAGATGTTAATTTAAGTCATAGTAATTTTTATGAAGCAAAGGACATTTTTGGCTGTGGAGATAATAAAACTCAGAACAAGTTACCTGGGGGTTGTAGACTCTGTCCTTGGGGAAGTGTCAAAAGGGAGAAAGTGGCTGAGGACACACAGGCTTGACCTCACTACCACCTAATAGTCATCAAATTCCTGGCTGACAGTAATAGTATGTACTGTGAAGATCTGGGATGCATGGAAGACAGATGATTTACTTTTTATCCTCTGGACACTCTAAACCCACATCCTGTTTTTGGTAATCTTCCCAAGGTCTGCCTCCTAAAGCCATAGTTTCCTGGGGCTAAATCTGTGTGGTATAATAAATAATAGATCTTAATGTGTAACCCAGTATGTAAGAAATATCTTGCTTCTGCTTTTTAAATAAATTCTTTAAATTTATTTAAAAAATAAATTTGAATCCAACTCTGATCCTTTCAGCTTGTGAGAAACTCAATTTCAGTCATTTATGGGCAGCTCCCCAGGCTTGTGCCACGTTCCTGTTCTCACTTGTTGTCAAAGCCCTGGGATGATCCTGCTGAGACCTCGAGGCTGGTAATCACAGCATCAACCACCCCATTGCAGTTGCCTGTTTAGGTGTCTGTCTCCTCTTCTAAAGAGTCAGCAACTGGAGGGCAGGAGCTGTGTCATTTATCATTTTATCCCTAGAACTGTGTATCAGCTCTTTTGTAGCAGGAGTGTAATGAATAAATAAATGTTTTCTTATGATAGCACCATCTTGGTCCATTATGTGCCACTATAACAAAACATCACAGATGGAATAATTTATAAGAAGAAACTTATTGGCTTACAGTTGTGGAGGTGGGAAGTCCAATATCAAGATGCCAGCCAGTTTGGCAATTCCGATTCCAAAGTGGTGCCTCCAACTCTGCGCTTCCTCTGGATGGGAGCAAGTCCTCATCTTCACACAGCAGAAGGTAGAAGGGTAAAGAGCAGGGTGACCAGACGTCCCGCTTTTCAACAATTTGTCCTGCGTCCTGCGGTGTTTTAAAAAAATCCCAATTTTTGGAAAGAATGTAGGAATGGGCGGGAGAACAAGAAGGGAATATACGGTTTTCAGCTGCCATGTGGCTATTTCGCCAGAATATGAGTTTTACATTATTTTTGATAATTTTATAACGTTAAACTGTAATAATAACAAATAATTGGTGAGAAGTGATTATCCAGAACTGCTTATCAAAGTTTGCATTGTTGTCAGGCCCTGCCCTGCCCCGGCCCCTCCCCACCATGTTGTTGCGCCTTACAGATGTTAAAATCTGGTCACCCTAGTAAAGAGGCAAAAGGAGACTGGAGACTGAACTTGTCCTTTTCATGGGAGATTAATCCCACCATAAGGAAAGAGCCATCATAGTTTAATCACTTCTTAAAGACCCTCTTTTGTTTGTTTGTATATTTGTTTATTTACTTAATTACTTGAGACAGAGTAATTACTCTGTGCTCTGGGTAGAGTGCTGTGGTGTCACAACGCACAGCAAACTCAAACTCTAGGGCTAGAGAAATCCTCTTGCCTCAGCCTCCCACATAGCTGGGACTACTGCTGCCCGCCATAACACCTAGCTGGTTTTCCTATTTTTAGTAGAGACCAGGTCTCACTCTTGCTCAGGGGATCCTCTGGCCCCAGCCTCCCAGAGTGCTAAGATTACAGGCATGACGCCCAGTCTGAACCTACCACTCGATATTGTTGCAAAGGCAGTTCAATTTCAACACAAATTTTGGAGTGGACCAGCATTTCAACCACAGCAAGCATGTCCATTAGCTGACATCTTCCCCTTATGATTGTGAGCCCACTGGAGGAATGGACTGTACTTCTATCTCTCTTTTCTTAATGCCTGTGGGCCTTAATAAATGCTCCTTGTGTACACGATTGAGTAATGCTTCCTACCGGGCACCGCGGGCAGTGGTTTGTGGGTCTGCTATGCTGTGCATTCCTCACAGGCAGGGCTCTGTCTTGGCCATGGTGAAAGAGACTGTTAATTGTTCTCACATCTGCTTTCTCCTTTGCAGAGCCCCTGAGGTTTTGCTGGGCACATGGCTGCCCCCAACAGAGACAATGCTTTCCAGGCTTTCTGGAAGCGTCACATGACTAAGTTCTGGCCACAGGGATGACAGTGGTGGGGATGGGCATGTGGTGAGCTCTGCACTTCCCACCTTTGCCCCCTTCCAGTGGAGAGACACATGATGGGAATTTCTCCTAGACCAGGAGGGTGAGGGGAACACTCTGGGAATAGCAGCGCAACAGGATAGGACGAGGCTGGGTTCCCAACACTTTGGGTCCTCCTCTTTGACCCCAGACTGTTGGATGCAAGAGAAATAATTTATATCATGTTCAAGCCACTGTACTTGGTGTCTCTGAGAGAGCAGCCAAAATTTATGCCAAATAATACTCTCATCCCAGTTCCCTTGTGGCCCCCACCCCAGTGCCAGACAGAAGCAGGCCACCATCCTATAGGGCCCTTCCTGAACTGTCCATCTCCACATTTTAATCCCACCATGTGGAGCCCCAGGGGAGGTCACGCAGAAGCCAGGAGGCTGCCCTCTTTTGCAGCTCCAGCCTGAGTCAGCAGCAGTTTTCAGTTTAATGAGACGACACTAATGATCGTGCCTCCCTGGGATCAGTGGCCTGCCCTTCCTGGAGAACTATGGAAGGTTCTGGCATTTTTATCATCGCTGATCTCAGAGGTCAGGGGGTGGCAGGAGTGTCAGAAAGGGGCAGGACCTACGGGGCACGCATGTGCTGCCCGGGAGCCAAGTCTAAACTTCAGTGAAAGGGAGAGATCAGTACCTGGGCCTGCTTCACTCTGGCAGGTGGCACTGAGAGTGTCCCTTCTAAATCCCCAAGACGGAAGGGGCTGGAGGGTGTGGTGTGACCTTCTCTCCCCGTGACGCTCTTTCTTTCCACCCTCGTCCTCCCTCCCAGCTGCAGTGACCTACAGTCCCTGCCAAACGAGCCTTCCTTTGGCACAGCCCCACTCCATTTATTTTCAGACTTTATGTGCTTTAAAATAGCTTTGCTGATAGGTGCCAAAACCCAGCAGACCTGAAAAGCGCTTACCAGGATGAAAAAAGTGAAGGGCACTGGCTTCCAGCAGGACTCAAGGCTACCCCTACCAGTTCCTTCTCTCTCCTAGATCGGGCCTCAAGCCACAGAGACCCCCCCAAATCTTTTCCAGCCAGTTCTACCAGACTTTGCCCACTAACACAAATTCCTACAAAAAGGTCATAAAAAGCTGGTAGAAATGATGAGCCCTGAGGGCTGCAAAATGGCCTGGCAAGAAAGAAAACTCCACTTCCACTGACCAGATGCGGAATTAAGGCAGGTGCCCAAGGGGCGGACTCACAGAATTTGGATTTGGACTGTGCTCTGGGAGCAGGGGAAGGTGACATTCTGCGGGGAGGTGGGTGGCAGCCAACCAAGCACCTGTTTTCTCGGCCCCTCTTCTCCTTCCCCCAGCCCCCTCTGAGGTTTCAGATGCCCAGTAGGGACTATCTAAGGGTATCCTGGGAGCTCTCAGCACACCTTATGTGACAGATGGACTAGCTGCTTAAACTTGTCCTGGAGAAAAGTGCTGAATATCACTACAGTCACCTTCAAAGTACTCCCCTTTGAAGTGCACTGACTCCAGCACCTTGTCCACCCTTCAAAGCAATTTTGGAGCTCTTCTTCTGAAATGGTCATGTTGTCATACAAGGTCTGGCAATTAAGGTAATGAACTCATCCTAGAAAAATTACTTCTGAAGGGTGAACAAGGTACTGGTGTCGGTGCATAACTTCCCAAGGGGAGTACTTTGAAGGTGACCAGAGGGATCTTCAGCAACGAGGTGTGTAGTACTTTTTCTGGGACGAGTTGGTGAACTTAATTGTCTGACCTTCTATGGTCTCAGGAGACAGACATATACACAATATAAAATATAGTCTCTGCCTTCCAGGAGAGTCAGGAAAACCTGCGGTACTTGGGTGCACCCAGCAGGGGCACCCAGGACCTTTGTGGGTTGCAGGAGGCTCTCTGGAGGCTGAGACTGGGAGGCTGCACAGCAGCTGGCAGTTGAGTGGTGGGGATGATGCATGGGAAAAGATGCTCCGTGTAGAGGGAAGGGCCTATTCAAAGGCCCAGGGCTGAGAAGGAACAGGCTGTGCGGGGTAGACACAAGGCTCAGTATGGCTGCTGTGGGGGGTCTGGGGGGGTAGGGAGATAGGCTGGGAAGCAAAGAGGTCCCAGACACTGCAGGCCTGGCTAGCAGCTCTTGGAGAGTTGGGACTTCATTAGGCAAGCTTTGGTTTGGTCACCTCTGGCTCCCTCATGGCTGGGTCGGTGAGTTGCACAGAGCAGACGCTCAGTACACATTCGGTGTTGAGTAAGTGGTGAGCATTGGAAGAGTTTAAGCAGGAACATGACTTGCTGAGCTCTGAATTAGAATCACCACCCAGGTAATGTGGAGGGAAAGGATGGCAAGGCAGTGATGCAGGAGGCGGGGGCCAGGGGGCCGGGGGCAGGGGCAGGGCAATGGCAGAGGCCTAACCATAGAGGGCAGAGGGCAGGGAGAAGACAGGCTTGGTGATGGGTCAACAGGGGTTTCCAGGAAGGAGGATTTAAGAGAAGATGAAGGGCCACTAGGTGTGACTCCTGCAAGCAAGGCAGCCTCCAGGCACAGCGCAGTCCCACTGCAAGTCAAAAGGCTCCCAAGCAAGTGCTCCCATGGCTCATGGAACACACGTGCCCCTCCCCCACCCCAAGTCCCCACCATGAGAGAGCTAGTGTCTTAAAATACTCCCGTAAAAATGACTTCTAATCACTTGAATATATAATGTGGAACATTCGAGAACTCTGTGTGTGTGTTGGTGGGAGAGTTGGATCTAAATACAGGTTTCCGTGTTTTCAAAGCTTCATGTAAATGAGATGACCAAGTGATGTCACGGCATTTTGTTGCTTCAGACTTTAAAACATTTACCGAACACCTGTCACGTCCAGTGGAGAAAGAGCCCGTAACTGAGCACCTCCTCCTTTGCCAAGCTTCACGTTGCCGTGCTCCGTTTAGTGTCTCAGTAGTCCCATGAAGTGCGACTTGGATTTGGGAAGTGACTTGCCTAAAGCTACACAGCTGTCAGGTTGGAGCCAGAGTGCCGAACCAGTTGTCCTTCCTCACACCCTGCTGTGACAGTGCCATCCCTCCAGAGGCATCAGGCTGTAGTGAGAAAACAGGGGAAGAATTCAACTCACAAATAGGCTGGCGGTGAAGAAATCAGTTGCAGGAGGAGGCAGCTTTGGCTTATGGAAAAAATATAGGTTTTCGCATCAGATGGATCAGGGCAGAAATTCTCGTTCTATCTCTTGCAAGTTAAGTGGCTTTTTAGTCGGATACCTAACCTCTTTGATGCACCATTCACCAAAAGGAGACACAACCACTCGCCGTGCAGGCAGGGAGGCTCGGATCATGCAAAATTCGTAGCATCGTGCCTGGCTTCCAGAGTTATCTGTGCTGGATCTGATAGACAGGCGCCCTTTCTACAGTGGGAGACGAGGTCGGGGAGGGCATTCCTGGCTCATTAGAATGAGCAAAAAATGTGTTTCTAGGAAAGCAGGCAGAGTGGTGAGTCATTCAGGTTGATTGATTGTAGGAAAATGTGCAGGAGAGACAGAGGTTGTGATGGCAAGTTAGAGAACAAGGAGGACCTCAGAGGCCATTGCTTCTGTCCACCCCCCACCCGGGGTTCTCGCCCATCTCCCCTCCAGCCTGGCTGCCCTGCAATCCATCCTCTGTAATGTAGCCTGGGTTTGCTTTTGGACTTCATTCAGCAGCCACAAAGAGCCTGGAAGGTCTTGAGCAGGGGAATGCCTGGGTTGGTGATGTTTAGTTACCTTGTCCTGACAGCAAGGCTGTGGTGAGGGTCACAGTGAAGCTTAGCCACCTTGTTCTGGGCAGGCCACCAGGGACTCTGCTGTACCTAAAAAGTACAGCTCTAACTGACTCACAGGTTCTGTGACACCTGGCACTATGCGGCCCCCTGCTGCTCAGCCCCATCTGCCTCACAGGACATCCTGGTCCCATACTGTGTATGATCCAGGTTCTCCTCCTTTACTGCAGAGTACCCTGAGAGACATATAGGAGAGACAAAGACCCCAGGATCTGGGTGGGTAGCAGAAAGCAGAGCCCCCACCCCTGACACACAGACTATTTTTTTTTGGGGGGGGGGTTCAGGCTTTGTCTTAAAAATGCATCCATGTCAATTTTGCTTTAAATTGCATAATATACATGCTTACCTTAATGTTAAAAATGCCTTCAATCTCCTCCCATGCAACTTATTTTATTGAAATATTTAAGCAAAATTAATACCCCTGAAAGATGCACTGTACTTACCTTTAGCATGCCTTGAACCACAGCAGTGCATTCTGAGCACACAGATGTCCAGTTTGGTAAGCAGTCTCAAACATTAGCACTGTCCTTTTGCTCCAGATGTCTTTCTGCTTAGGGTGACATTCCCTGCTTGAGCTGGAGAATTCCTACTTATGCTTCAAGATCCAGCTTAAATGCTGTCTCTTAATTTAAAAGTAACCAGTGAACCAATGTGTTAATGAATTTTTGTTTTGTTCGTTTTCTGAGAAAGAGTCTCACTCTCTTGCCCTGGGCAGAGTGCCATAGCATCAGAGCTCACAGCAACCTCAAACTTCAGGTTCAAGTAATCCTCCTGCCTCAGCCTCCTGAGTAGGTGGGTTACAGGTGCCTGCCACAATGCCTGGCTAGTTTTTATATTTTTAGTAGAGATGGGGTCTTGCTCTTGCTCAGTCTGGTCTCAAATTCCTTGAGCTCAAACTGTCTTCCCACCTCAGCCTCCCAGGGTGCTAGGATTACGGGCACGAGCCACCATACCTGGCCATCAGTGAAGCTTTTGAATCACATGTGCGGTTTCATGGTGATGGTGATGAGATTCACCGAATCACAGTGCTCCTACAGCAGAATCACCAGGATGGCTTGAGTTAGGGCTCCCAAACTCCCTCCAGGATAAGGACGTTTGCATGAGGTGGGTGCACCTCTCCTATAATCCTAATTGAACACGCCTTTCCTGCCATTTATATATACCTAAAACTGGAAGCCAAGAGGAAGAGAGTATCTTCAAAAAGCATAAACAGCAATCTGTGATTGAGATGCCGTCCCCTCTCCATTCTGGGGGAGAAAAGTAGACTGTGGCTCCCTGTTAATTACACCAACCTCTTTATGGGGGAATTCTACTAGGCCTCAGCCTACAGACCACCTCTGGTGGTCCTCCGAGCTTCCCACATGTGCCCCCTGCAGAGATCCAGGGGCCTTGCTTGGAGGAAGCAGACATGTCAGCTGCAGCCCTCCAGAATCATCTCAGGGAAACACCTCCTTTTGG
The DNA here is from genome assembly GCA_963574575.1 of Galagoides demidoff. NCBI lineage: Eukaryota > Metazoa > Chordata > Mammalia > Primates > Galagidae > Galagoides > Galagoides demidoff. The sequence goes on along the minus strand of CAUYQV010105408.1, from coordinate 51,886 downwards.
TCTGGCGTCCTTTCTTTTTGCTTTTGAAAGGTTCCCAGATCTGGGATCTCAAGGCCTTGGACTCTGGGCCCCCCACACTTGAGGAGTCCTATTGTTAGCCATTGCAAATGAAGACCATTGGATTCCATCATGCTTTGACCTTGACCAGATGTGTTGACTTAGGTTATCTAAACCTGGATTTCTAAAGGCTGTAGAGTCAAGTCCATTTCCTGAGTGTGACGCCCCTGCTCCTGCCTCTGATTACTTATAAAGTTTGAACTCTGGTTTCTGTGGCTCCTAACCTAGGGGGAGGGGTGGCAGTCTTGTCTTTATCTTCTACTTGTCCCTACTGCAGCTGCAAGAGACAAAAATAGGCTACTGAGACTTTGGAGCACAGAAAGAGTTGTTTTAGTCAGAGCAGTCAAACTATAAGAATCTTTGCCCAGAAAGGAGGAAATAAATCAATGTTTGCTTAAGGAATAAAGACCAAACTCTTCTGGAAAAACGAAATGTGATTTTTAAATTATCAAAGCAGGCTTTAGTAACCACAGAGGGGACTAAACTCCTTGAAGCTCTTAATGGGTGCCTGATAGTATCCTTGCTATGTTAAAGATCAGCTTTATTTGGCCATGATTAATTACTGATGCCTGGATATTTCTTTTTCTCTTGGCTACATCTCCTTCCCAGCTATCCCCAGGCACTTACCTCCATCTTCATCTTCATGCATTTCTGACTTTTGCCTCTGACATTATGTGGTTACTTAGATAGGAATAAAGTGGAGAGAAAGGAAGAAACAATGAAGGCCCATTTTCAAGACATATTTCTTGTTTACATCATTAAGATAGGCTCTTAACCAACCAGCTGCTGGCTCCTGATATCTGCCTAACATGTAAATTTGACCCAGCCTGATACTGGCAACAGGCTGTAGCCTCATTGTCCCATCTGAGGCCTCCAGGCCTTTGGCTCCTGGGATCTCATTCACCAGCAAAAGTGCAGTATGAGCTGGACTTCTTCCTCCACAGACCTCAGAGTCCAAAACCATGCCAGTCTCAAAGCTTCCCTGCCATCAGGCCTTCCAAAGATCTAAGTCAAAAGTAAATAAAGAAGGAAAAAAGAAAACTCTACCAAGAAAGGGTATGCAACAGGAGATAAAGGAGGGAAGGAGAAATTTTATTTTCCTTCTCTGCCTCCCAGGCTGCATCTCGGTGGATGACATCAGCCGCAGACACAGCAGAATTAGGGATGTGGGTAAACGTGCCTCTCTTTTCTTTAAAACAGTTTGTATGGAAGTATAAAATGCATCCAGAAACATGCACAGATCCCAAATGTACAGCTGAAAGGAAGTTCATACACAACACCCTCATGTAACCAGCTCCCAGGCCAGGAAGCAGAACATGACCAGCAGCCCAGGAACACTGAAGTCATTATCCCCACAACGGGGCCCGTACTGACTTCTAATGGCCTGGAGTAGTTTTGCCCATTTTGAACTTTGTGTAAGTGTAATTCTACAGTATGTCCTCTCTGGTATCCCTCTTCTTTTGCTCAACATTATACTGATAAGATTCACCCAAGCAGAGGTACCTGTTCATCTTCATTGCTGTATAATATTTGATTGTGTGAATATATCGTGATTGAGTCTACTGTTGGTGGGCATTTGGGAAATTTCCATTTGGAGCTATTATTTATATCTCAGCATTCCAGTTCACGTCTCTTGGTGAACTTACACTGGGTATGTGTGTGGGAGTAGCATTGTTGAGTCCTAGGACATGTATCCCTTCAGTTACACGGTTTTCTGACACTTGTGAATTGTACCAGTTCATAGCATCTGAGACTCCTGGTGATTACATCCTTTGGTGTGATCAGGTGATCAGTCTCCTTTATTTTAGCTATCTCAATAGGTGTGGGATGGTCTTGCAGGTGGTTTCAGTTGGCATTGCCCTCCCCCCATACTACTGATGGGGAGCACCTGTTCACATTGGTCTCCTGATGCGCCTGTTCAGGTGTTCTGCCTGCTTTTCTAAGGGTTTTCTGTATTTTTCTTATTGATTTGTGAGAGTACTCATAGTCACCACTTTGTCCATCTTATAGCCAGTTGGGGTTATTCAATTTAGCAAGCACTCCCTGATTCCTGTTTACAGGACTGTTTGGTGCCCTGAGATACCAGGATAACTGAAGCTGAAAGCTCACTCTGCCAGATCGTTGCCCTCTGAGTTTTGGGGTGTAGGCCTTAGGCCCCTAAGCTGCCAGAACTCTTGGCTGCACCTTGGCTTCTTTCTGTCCACCCCAAGCCTTGGAGTTAGATTGAATTTCTGAAAGTTCAGTGGTTAACTCTTCTGTAGGTTTCTGTAAAAGGAACATGGAGAGAGGCATTATTGACTCCCTCCAGCTCCACAGGTCCAGCCCAGAATGGTCTGGCTGTGGCCATCCTTCCTTAGGAATGGACAGCAACAGTAAGTAGCAGAGAATTGATATTATTTCCTTACTTCATGGGTTCCAGTAATAGCTGGTACTTTGTTTGGTTTGGAAAACACGGGCTTACCTGTTTTGGAATTCTATTGCTGTGTCTTCCCTGATGGTTTCTATTTATACAGCCCTGGCGAGCTGGGCAGACATGCATCAGCCATCAAAGTCCACTAACAGCTCAGCAGAAAATTCTTTGTGGAATCACCGAGGCTGTGCATTGGTCTCATTCTGTGATCTGCTCTTGTTGTCAAAGATACTGTGCTAGACATTTGATCAATGGACAGGTTGATGAATGACTTGGATTCTGACCCCCCACCTGACCAGGTTGCTGTGTGACTTTTAGCAAATGACCTACTTTCTCTGATCCTTTCTATCTCTGCTCATCTGCCAAATGGGAATCCTATTCCTAATCCTGGTCATGACTATCTTGCCAGATTTCTGGAAAACTTTAACTAAACTAAAAAGCATTTTCAAAAATCTAAAGTGCTATAGATTAAAAGATAACAGCAAAGTACTGCTGCTCACCAGAGTTTATTCCAATATAACAATTAGAGCCTCAGGTCTTTTTTTAATCATCAATTTCCATTTACGTGTGTTAGCTGGTTTCAGACCTGTTAGTGACCCCTTGCTTGAAATTCTTTTATGTAAAAGGCACCTCTTTGGTCTAGATAAACTCTTGTGCTTTGGCATTTCACCAGGTGGCTCTTTCCTCTGTGGTGACCTTTCTCTTTCTTTGTTTCTGCCCAGGTCTGCTAGACCTTTTGTCACCTGGACAGGATCCACCAACCTACATTCAGGGATTTTAATTTCCTCATGACTCTGTTAACATTTCACATTGTTACAGGTCACAACACAAGGTTATTTCCTGGGAACTACGAAATGTCATTAATATGAGTCACGGGAGTCCTGTGGTTTCTCTCCAGGTCGTCATGGTACCCATCATCCTGGTGAGTTGTGCACGGGACTGGCTCCCCTAGGATCCCGACTGGCTCCCCCAGGATACCACTGTATCTGACGAAGGTCTGATGCCTGGGACATACTAACACGTGTTAGTTTTGCTCAAGGAGACTTTTCCTTTAATGGCTGCCATTTTGTTAAAGAAAATTCCTTAAAGAAGATTCAAAATCTACCTCCTAACCAAAAGGGGGGCAATGAAACTTCCTTTAGTCATTCAAAGGTCACCCCTTCCTCTCCTTTTATTCACTTCTCCAAGGGCAAGTGTGTGGACACTGACAGGTGACCATACAGAGCTGTGGATGTCTGTGTGTTATTGTTACCTCATCTGCTTCATCTTTCTACCATCAGATATGTAGAAAAGATATAGGGCAATGGAAGTCATGATGGGGAGAGTGCACTGGGTAACTGTCAGGAATAGGGCTCTGTTACCCATTTGCTTCTTTTGGCATCCACAATACATGCCTTTCCTTCTCCTCCTTTGCCAGCTCCTCTTCCTTGAAACGCTGAGGTACTTGAGGGTCCCATCCCAGGCCCCTTTCTCTTCACCAAGAAGGTCCCAGTTGCTCCCATGGCTATAAACCACTTACCATGGCCATTGACCCTCTACCATCCACTTCCAGCCCTGGCCTCTCTTCTGAGCTGCAGACAAGTATAGTTGTAGCCCCTTGATATCCACGGGGATTGGTCTGGGACCCCCTGCACACACCAAAAGTCCAGGATGCTCAAGTCCCTCATACAAAAAAGGTCAAGCTATGCGTATAACCTGCACATGTGCTCCTCTGTTGGTGAGTCATCTCCAGAGCCCTTACAGTGCCTAACACAAGGGTGCTAAGTCATTGTTATACTGTTTTGTTTCTTTAAATTGTTGCATTATTTTTAATTTTTTCTTTTTGAATATTTCTGATCATGGTTGGTTGAATTTGCAGATGTGGAGCCATGGATATGGAGGGCCCTCTGTATATCGACTTGCTCACTTGATATCAAAGTGGTATCAAAAACATCTCCAACTTCACATGTCAATGCTTGAGATGTCCACCTTCTCCCCAAGCCTGCATCCCTTCCATGTTCAACAAAGCCAGAGATGAGGAGCCAATCTGGACAAGCCCGCCTTGCCCTCTCCCCCCAGCCCTGCACAGACTTCACAAAGCTGCATGCTTCTCCCCACCCTCTCTGGCCAACTTCCAACCAAGTCTCCTCAGCCTTCTTCTTCCTCATGTCCCATCCGCTCTGAAGAAAGAATTAACAAGTATGAGCTTTTAAAAATGAGAATTGGATCATAATTCCTCCCTGTTTAAAAGTGCTTCCTGCCACATCTGAAATGAATGGCAAGCCCTGTCTCCTCCCTGTCCCCCGCTGCTCACCTTGGCCTCACTCTCATCCTTGCTCGGAATCTTCTGCCGGGAAAATCCTCTCCCCTCAGCTCCACTTGGTGAGTCCTAGCACCCTGCCGTCATCTAGCTCAGCCCAGACCTCACTCTCAGTGTGCCTTTCCTTGCCTCCTCGTGGATGTCTTCCCATGAAGTTCTCATCCTTGTAGGCCTCCCACACTGTAATTAGTATTTATGTGTGATTATGTGCATCAGTGTGATGTCTGCCTGCCCTGCATAAGCCCCATGAAGATGGAGATTATGCTTTTGCATTTCTCTTCTTGTTTTTTCTTTCTTTCTTTCTTTCTTTTTTTTTTTTTTGGCACTATAATATATCCCTCAGTACTTAGCACATAGCTGGAACTTGATAAACAAATGTTTTTGGAATATATAAATGCCCAAACTATGCAAAGTTAGCTATTCAGATTGCAAAATATACACATTCTGTTTATTCTTTGAAAGCATAAAAATCATTATTTAAAAACCAGTACTGCCCTCAGACCTGGGAAAGCGTAGCCCTGACCTAGGGCCTGAGCTTTAGAGCAGTGGGCCCCAAACTTTTTGGCACCTTAGACCAGTTTCATGGAAGATAATTTTTCCATGAACCTGGGGTGGGGATTGGGGGGCACTAGATTCCCATAAGGAGTGTGCAACCCAGCTCCCTTGAGTGTACAGTTCACAGTAGGGTTTGCGTTCCTATGAGAGTCAGGTGTTGTTGCCGATGTGATAGGAGGTGAAGCTCAGGCAATGATGGGAGCCATGGGAGTGGCTGTAAATACAAAGCTTTGCTTGCTTGCCCACTCCTCACCTCCTGCTGTGTGGCCTGAGCTTGGGGACTAAAGCTATAGAAGACCTACTCTGGCCTCCCTCTGCTCGTGGCCATCCCTGTGGGGTAAGGGGTCCCCAGGGACAATGGAATGGTCCTACCCTATGCTCCCACCCCAGCAAGGGTGGACAGACTTAGCAAATAAAAATACATGATGCACAGTTAAATCTGAATTTCCAATAAGCACGCACTGTGATATTTGGGACATACTTATACTAAAAAATCATTTACTTTATCCAGAATTCAAGTTTAACTTGGTGTCCTGTATTTTATTTGGCAACCTTAGCCCCCAGTTTCTAGATGATGTCTCTGCAAACTATGGTCTGTGGACCAGATTTGACTTACCAACTATGTTTATGTATAATGTGTTACTGGAACACTGCCACACTCATTCACTTCATGTACTATCTGTGGTGGCTTTTGTGAGACAGTGGCAACACTGAATAGACAGAGTGTCCTGCCCACAAAATCTAAAACAGTTACTATTTGACCCTTTATAGAACAGTCGGCTGATCTGTTCCAGACCATGTGGTGGGTCTCCAGGTCTTCAAAGATCCCCGTGCAGATAACGCTGAGCTACTTCCAGGTTATGCAGGAGGCTTTCCCCAGCCTGGCCTCCTAGGGGGCCGAAGGCTGAGGGGCACGTGTGCTGGACCAGCCAAAGTGAGCCCTGAATGCTGTGGCTCCTGTCACTACCCTGGTCTGCCTGCCACTCTAGGGAGTCTCCAGTTTTAAAATGTGTACCTGGCCTCCCATCTCATTAGGAAAACAAGTTTTTCAACAGAGTAAACCTATTTTATTCACTTTTTGTGTTATATTGATTTAAAACTTTTGAAATAATTAAATGTGGTGTATTGGCCTCCTTTTGTCCTCTTAACCTGGACGCCTTAAAGGGCCGTTCTGTTTTCACCAAGGCAAAGAAATGTCATCAATAGTGCCACCTGGTGGCAGGATCTACCATTACGGCCTCCTAACTCCCGCCCCCTCTGGTTACAGCGAGTTGAGGAGCTTATGAACTCTGCCAGGGACTGTAACAAGCCAAGTCCCAAATTACACCACTGAAGCACTGGGAGGTTCTAAAATGAGTTCTGAGACATTAAGTGGATATTTAACGATAGTCAGCAAAGTTTGCTTCAGAATTAGTAATCTTTGTGTGGCCCATAATAATTATTTCTCCTATCTGCACAGTGCTTTACAGTATTTACAAAGCATGTTCACACACAGTTTCCTGCCTGAACCTCACAGTGACACTGTGGGCTCCATTGAATACGGAGAGTGTTGCAGTCTCTGACCTGCCCTAGCCTGTCCAGCAAGTCAAGAGCTCTACCACATGAGAGCCATCTATTAACAAGAATGAGAGTTCAGCAGAAAATCAATTTCTCTAGCCATGAAGAGAACAGAGAAGTCACATTTCAACAAACTGGAACCTTGATGATGACCTTCCCCTAGTGTTCCTGGGCCAAGCTAAGGCAGAGGAGGTTTCTGAGTGTACTGTGAGCCATCCTTTAATAGCAGAGATTCCGGACCGTTTCTTACTCTCCACAGCAAAGGGCATTTAGTAACTCCTGTTATTCCTCAGACAATGTTGAAAGCCTGTTTTTTTCCTCACCAGGCAGACAGATCCCACAGGAGATGCCAAAGACCTTGGCCTTGCATCAGAGTTCCTAGGGGTTAACTCCCACTGACGCCTCCACTCCAGCCCAGCCAGGGGGATGGTCTGAGCTGTTTGAAGGACTTTTTATACTAACATGTCAGAGATTCACATTTTGTCCAGAGATAACTGTGCAAGCAGCTTTCCCCTAGCAGCCCCAGGGGTGAGTGAGAGAGTTTACCGTCATCAGGGTTGACATACCGTTGAATTTCACATTACAGCTAGAAGTAGGTGGAGGGAATTCAGGGGACGAGACAAGAAGCTGGGAGCAGCACTTTTGTTAAATTATACTTTCTTTAAAGATCAATAGATGCTTCAAGGAAGTCCACCGAGAGGGTGTTTATGTGGCTTTGACAAAATCAGTTGTGCTTCCTGCTTCTGGGGAGAGCCAATCTGAACCACCCAAGAGGTGCTTTTCCACCTTTCTGATTGTGCATAATGTGATTTGAGGGAAAACAAGTTTACTTTGCCTTTCATTGCAGACTTCTGGGTTATGCAGTGAGCTGGGGGACCGAGTTTATCAGATCAAGGCTGGCCTGTGAGCTCCAGACTTATTCATTTGTTCATGCATGCATTTAATACATGGTTATTGAGTCCTGCCTATGCCTCAGATGCTGTGCTTGGGATCAAATTAATAAGACTTGACCATGCCCAGGTGGCATTTATGGGTTCACACTGCTGGGAACACAGATTGCAGGGGACCAGGGGACAGGGTTTTCAGGGGAGACACCTGAACCATGTTTTGAAGGACCAATATCAGTTAGCAAGACAGATGGGGCAATGAAAGGGAACCCAGGCTGGCTGATACCAAAGCCCATGCTCGTAACTGCCAGGCTGCCCAGACACAGAAGACGAATGTTCTAACAGAGAACATTTCAAGAAGGAACTTTACCAAGAGAACCTCGGTTCTTGAAGCCCCCACATCCTTGAAAAGTACTAAGGCTATGGGCTCCACAAATGGCAAAGGGAGGAGGGATACAGGCCAAATCCAAGCAGCAGCGACTCAGGGAGAAGCTGAAGCAACTCCCGGAGAGTGCAGCATGGTCTGCAGGCCTTGGCCAGCAGGAGGCAGTGTGGGGCCCTCAGGGAGCTATTAGAATACACTCTGTTCCCATAAAGGAACAGCTCTCTCCCCAGAAGGGCTACACCCCTTTTCACTGTCTTCACAATGCTTATTGTTTCCTGAAATGTTACAGTTCAAGTGTTTCCCCTTGCTTATTGCCTCTCTCTCTCTCCAGGACATTAGTTCCATGAGCCTTGCCTGTGTTGTTCTCTGCTATATCCCATTGCCTGCTTTAGGGCCTGGCATGTCCATTTTCTCAATAAAGACTTTTAAAAGTTAATATGTGAGTCTACTTGGCATTGGAAAATGAGCATTGTAAGAAAACTAGGACCTCTGTACCTTCTGCTCCTGAAAGAGCATCTTGCCCTCAAGATGGGCAGCAAGCAGCATAGGGAGCCAACCACAGGAGAGCTTCTTCGTTGGTCAAACAGACACCTTTTGTGTAATGTGGGCTGAGTTCTGCTGGGACCAAGGTCACCTGCCAGTGCTCAGCCAGAAAGCCAAGGCCAGGGGCCAGTGGGCAGGTCCTGCAGCTTTACTCTGTGGCAGGAGGGAGGCCGGAAGGGGCATTACTGAGGCGAGATGCCTGCTTCAATGAAGTCAGTCCTAAGACCAGCAGTGGGGCAGTCTGAGGCTCAAGACAGACCCAGGTGATAAGTGAGAGGGTGCTGAAGCCAGACCTGTGCTGTGGAAAGTGCAGGACAACTTCCCGGGGCAGTGGGTATCTGTGTCTAGAGACTTTGACAGCCGAGCTCTCCCTTGCAAGCATGGCGGTGTGACTGAGGCTGAGTTCTGCTCCTGCTTCCTCCTGTTATTCTGTGACTTGCTTTTAGTGTGAATCCCATGGCCTCACATGCTCCGACATTCTTTGTCAACTAGATTTTTATACAATCTAAGAATGAAAAAGCTAGATAGGCCATAAAAAATACTAGTCCAGCCAGGTGTTGGTCAACCATGCAGTGTACCAGGAACTTCAAGTATGGAGAACAAAACATTGGTAACCCTTTAATGGGGCTTCAGAGAAGTATGAAGAGTGACAGCCTTCAACAGCTGAGCAGGCTGGGTCACATCTGTGCCATGCTGTGGGATCTGCTTCCTGTGACCAAGGCCACTGAGTCAAAAGTGGCAGTTTTCAAATTTTACATGTGCTTGGCCCCAAAGTGATTTCAGGTTCAGGGAGCTGCTTGTCATGCTCTTCCCAACCTGCCCTATTAAGCCCGCCTGTGATTACCCAGTGTGCCCAGGACCATGGCACTGGGGGCGGGGATGCCAGGACATGGGACTTTCAGATTCAAAACTGGGAAAGTCTTGAGAAAACTGGGATGAGTTTGTCACTTTATAACCTGCATGACCACTGGCAATTCATTCATTTTTCTTTCACCCCTCTGGACATATTAATTATCTTTATTATTCATTATGTTTTTTTCAGTTTTTTTTTTTTTTTTTTTGCCAGGCTGGGTTTGAACTCACCACCTCCAGTATATGGGGCTGCCGCCCTACTCCTTGAACCACAGGCGCCGCCCTTGTTCATTATGCTTTTCTGAACACTGATCCTCCAGCCTCCTTTCCCCCCTCTCTTGCTTTCAGACTTTTGTCTGTGATTCACAGGACTGTCCCATCTCCAGGTGTCTCAGGCACCACAGTTTGACACCATCTGGGATGGGGACTGGTGAATGCAGTGGGCCTGCTGGGGCTAGGTTACTGCTGAGAGTCTAGCAACTGATTTGGTTGGGGGCCCACTGAAACCACTACTAGTTCAGGTAAGGCAGGAAAAGGCTATTTCAAAGCCCTCTCCCCTATTATGTGAGGTGAGACTAGAGCAGGGAGTGGTGTCTCTAAGTGCTTAAGTCTAAACCATCATTCACGCTGTCAGGATTCAGGAAAAGCAGATTGTCGACTGATGCCTAAGCAGGGCCCAGCAAATGGGGACCCCACAGAGGATGTCCAAGTCCTGCCTGATGTGACGGATGGGTCAGCTGTACTCATTTGCTGACTGAGCAATTAATGCAAAGACAGCAGACATGTCTGTTGAGATATATCTTCTTGCTGAGATAAGCAAGCATTTGGAAAAGCCATTTGAGGTGCAGGTTACTAGAGAACGTTGCTAACTTCTGTCCCAATGTCACACCCTGGAGGGGATGAAATCTATTTCACTTTTCCACTCTACGTGATGGAATCTCTTTGGTAAAGCCTAAAACCTAGCCTTTCAGAAAAAGGGGAATATTAGTCCTTTCCCTGCTATATGTCAGAAATAAGAGAGAAAGCGTAAGGTACTGGACAGACCTAATAATCTGTGCTACTGCAAGTTCGTCCTGGCAAGTCTGGGTTTGAAGGTGGCACTTCTATTGATGAATGTGACATCATAATGAGACTAGAAGAGCCTCAAAATGCAATTCAGCCAGGCTAGGGGTGCAGAGGGAATTTTGAAATCCACTTTAGGTCTTCCTTTAACAAATTACTCATGCTCAGAATACTCCATAGTTCTAAATATACCCGAATGCCACATGTCATCTTTTTGTGTCATCCAAGAGTTCCTCCCTATACATTTGTGACTTACCTACATGAGTAAAAACACAGTTGGAGTTTTTCATAAACTGTGGTCTTGCTATAAATCCTGCTTTAACCCACTGTCTCCCATAGGTACATACATATATTGTATACACAGGACATCTATATTAGCATGATCATACATGCATGTGATCATTTCCTACCCCTTGAGGAACTCCTTATTTAATGCCTTCTAAATCAAAGCCATCATGTTTGCATGGTCAAGTTTCTGGAGGTAAACATAGCACTTTAAAATGACACAGGTCTTTTTCTCTAATAACAGAAGTACAGTTATATTTGTGGACAGTTGGAGAAATATTGTGGGATATCTGCTGGTTTTTGTCTGTCCTATTTCCCATAAAACTGTGGAAAGTTGTTTTTCCCCCTCTCCTTGCTTTCCCTGCCCCAGAGGGGGATGGATGACCAGTCCAGGGATGGACTGATCCAAGTGGAGCCCAATTGGAATTCAGTTGCGGGGAGAGGGGATTCCCACCTTTTCCTGGGGTTGCTAGGGTTGCTGCCATGTGGAGGGAACCTGGATGAAAATAAGCCAGACAAGCAAATGGAGTTAAGCTATTGCACGGGGTTGAATAGTGACACACCAAAAGTATGTGTTCATTCGGAGCCTCCCACTGGGAGGGAATAAATGTCTGATTATTATTTTTTTAACTATAGTAAAATATATGCAACACAAAATTTATCACTTTGGCTACTTTTATGTGTACAGTTCAGTGCAATTCATATTGTTGTACAAAGATTTGTATTGTTTTACAATACCACGTTTGGGGGACTTTGTTGCAGCAGCCGAGGGAAACTAGTACAGACATGTGGAGAGATGAAGCATCCTGATGATATTGTTTGATTCCCAGGATCCAATGTGAGCCATTTATTTGCTTCCATTATTATTATTTTTTTGAGTGGGTTTCTGCCACTTCCATCACATAAAGGAATCCTGACTAATACAGACGGGGCAGGTTGGTGGTGAATGTTTTTATTACGATTCTATCAATTGAGGTCCTGATCCTGCAAGATGAACTCAGAGAGACCTCACTCAGAGTTATACCCACTTCTTTCTTGATTCCAACTCTCTCACTATGTGAGTACTCACGTCTAGTGAGGCATTAATACAAAATACTTTTTGCAATGTGAACCAAGTCCAAGGACAGAAATTAAGGAAGAGCTTGCAAAGTTACAAACTGAGGAGAAGAAGCCTCATTATGTTGCTAGGTCTGGGTGTGTAAAAGTAAGGTGAGAATCAGGGACTAAGGTGAGAACATGGTGTATCTCAGAGAACTCCCCAGAAAGCTCCTCTGTGTGTGAAGCAGTTCCAAGGCAGCTCTGGGTCTTATTTCCAGGGGATGAAATTGATGATGCATGGCAAACAATTAATTTCTGTTAAATACCAGCTAGTTAATGAAAAATATTTTCAAGTCCAGGACAATCCCAAGAAGGATGTACTTATAAATGGCACTGATATTTAGCCAACCAACCATGTCCGTTGCAACATTTGAATTTAATGGGACTGGTTGCTTTATATTAATTAAGTGTAGATTGATTGCTATCTAGATCTGTTGAGATTTCATACAGGTGATTATCTAATAATGGGAGAGCTGTTAAAACTCATGCCATGATTCCTCTAAGAGCCAGATGATATTAAGCAGGAAATGAACAGCTATGTTAAAGCACAGTCAAATGGAGTAAAGAAAATGAGATTTGGATGTATGCAGTGAAAAGGGAGGGTCATCATCTGCGGCTGGGTCACAGCACAAGTGGATGGTGAGTGGTCAGAATACGCCATCCCTATCTCAGGGACACTGCAGGCCTCATTATGACAGGTGAGATCAGAAATAGGGTATTGGCTAATTATTAGGCCACCACCCAACAAAACTGTCATTTAGCCTGTGAACCAAGAGTAATGAATAGGTCCCACTTTCCATGAAGCATGGATATAACCAAGGTCATAGATTTAATATGGGATATGTGAGGAGTAGGTCAAGACCAAGCTCTATAACTTGAAAGCTGAGTAACCTCAGGCAAGTATCTGATCTTTATTATTCTGCAGCTATAAAATAGTAACTCAGGAAAGCTAGATGGTGGGCACCTATAGTCCCAGCTACTCAGGAAGCTGAAGGGGGAGGATCACTTGAGCCTAGGAATCTAGGCTACACTGTGAGCTATGATCATGCCACCATCAACCTGGGCAACAGAGTTAATGAGTATCCTTTCAATGGAAAAGAAACCATTACATAGGGCAGCGCCGATGTCTCAGTGAGTAGGGCACCGGCCTCATAAACCCAGGGTGGTGAGTTCAAACCTGGCCCTGGCCAAACTGCAATAACAACAACAAAATAGCTGCGTGTTGTGGTGGGCGCCTGTAGTCCCAGCTACTTGGGCAGCTGAGGCAAGAGAATCACCTAGGCCAAAGAGCTGGAGGTTGCTGTGAGCTGTGACACCACAGTACTCTACTGAGGGTGACAAAGTGAGACTCTGTCTGAAAAAAAAAAAAGAAAGAAAGAAATCATTACATAAAAAAGAAATCATCATGTATGTTTATTGTGGCACTATTCCCAATAGCAAAAATAAGAATCAACCTCAGTGTCCATCAACAGAGGATTAAAGAAAAATATAGCATATATAAATAATGGACACTATTCAGCCATTAAAAAAAGAAAATCATGTATTTTGCAGCAACGTGGATGGAACTAGAGGCCATTATTAAGTGAAACAACTCAGACATAGAAAGACAAATACCACATGTTCTCACTTATAAATTAGCTCAATGATGCATGGAATTATGGGCCATGGAAACTCAGAAAAGTAGGGGTAGGCAGGGGTTGGATGATGAAAAATCACTTAATATGTACAATGGATGTTACTCCAGTGATAGATACACTAAAAATCTTGCTTTCACTACTACATAATATATCAAGGTAATAAAACTACACTTGTGCCCCACAAATTTATATAAATTAAAAAAAAAGGGAGCTAACAATGGATTTTCACAAGACTCAGGTATTTTTGTGAATTTTCAGTACTCAAGCCCTGGAAGACTTAGTGTTAGGCTTGTTCCTGGGGCCAGGTGGGATTGCTTTGAGCCACAGACACAAACAGCCTGTCCAGCCTGGCCTGCCTCCCCAAGGCATGCCACTGGACTTGCAAGGGTGTCCAACCTGCGGCCTGAAGGTCCATGCAAATTATATGAGGCCGGTTTTGCTTATCTGTGGTGTCAGATATCAAAAAAATTATGCACAGATCTTTTTAGTTTTTGCTCATCAATTTTCATTGGTGTTTGTGTATTTACTTTGGGACCCAGACAGCGCTTCTTCCAATATATGGGGGAAAAAAAGGTTGGACACCCCAGCAAGAGTGACAAGCACTTGCAGCTGGGTCAACAGCAATTTGGTGAGATTTGTCAAAGCCACTCTAGGCCAAGGTCTCTTGTGTGACTTGGCTGTCTTTTTACTTGGCTTTGCCTGCATGGTTTTGTTCTGTCCTGCCCTGGCACCAGGCTGGTCCCATTTGGTTTCTGATCCACTCTGCCCCGGATTTGGGGTTTCTGGCTCTCTTCTCAGAGTGGTGGCTACACAGGGCCTGAGTCTGATGCCCAGCCTCCCACTGATACCCCAGAAGGGCCCTGGGCTCTGTTTCAGCCGAGTCTCAGCCCATGGATGACAGAGAAGAGCATAAGGGAAGCCGGGTCTGACCTGCATCCCTCCTGCTGCTGGAGAGGCAGCTCTATCTTCATCTCCTGCTGCAGACAAGCAGAAGGTCCATCTGACATTCACTGCAAAGCCCGCCACATGTACACCAGTGACTCTAAAGCCAGCTGGGGTTGTGGAGCAAATAGGAGGGGGGGTGGAGATCATGGGGAGCAGCATGACCACCTGCACCTCCAGAACTGAGTCCCCCTGCTGTTTTCAGAGGAACTAGGAGGCTAACCCACATTTCCTGACCCAGCTCTTGCAACCAGGAATATCTGTTCACTGGGTTGAATAAAGACTCAGAAAATGACCCCTATCTTCACACAGTGGTCTTCAAAAGAAAGTGCATGTCTGTGCCCCTTCCTAAGCCAGGTCACACTGCTTAAGTCCTTGTCACCTCTCCAGTTTCTGGGGCTCTGCTCCTCCACCTTTGGGGAAATGAAAATTTTCATCAGACAGGAAGGCTTGAGTCGTCAACTGTGAAATTGCTCCCTAAACACCTTCAATGCTCGTCATATGCACTATTTAATTTACTTTTAATAGTACAGATTTTTTAAGTGCCACAAAGCTACAGCTCAGCTAAAGATGAATTTACGTCAACGCTTGTTTAGAATGGATTTTTGCAAAATTACCTTGAGTATCTGAGTGCTTTCTCTCCAGACAGCTGCAGGCTTTCTTGTTTGATGCTGAGCAGTTTGCTGTAAATTAATGTAACATTTTACTGTGCTTGGAGACGATTCTCTAGCTATTTGATATTTGAATTCACTCATGTGTTTTAAGATTTCAACAAGGAAGGAGAGGAGCTCTCATTTTACACGAACACCTATGAGATTGGCGCGATGCAAGTCCATCTACACAACATGCTTTATTCATGCTAATCACAGACCAGAGGGGTTTTATTGTCCCCAGTTTGCAGATAAGTAACCAAGGCTCAAAAAGGTTAAGCCACTTTTACCCCTTGCTATATAGTTAACCCAAGTCAACTCAGGGCTGTTTGTCTCATAGGCAGCCTTCTTTCCGTTATTTTCTTTCTCTCTTTCCTTCCTTCCTTCCTTCTTTCCTTTTCCTTCCTTCTTCCTTCCTTCTCTCTCTCTCTCTTTCTTTCCTTCTTTCTTTCTCTCTTTCTTTTCTTTTTCTTTTCTTTTTTAAGACAGAGTCTCACTTTGTCACCCTGCGTAGATTTCCATGATGTCCTTGTAGTTCACAGCAACCTCAAACTCTTGGGCTCAGCTGATCCTCTTGCCTCAGCCTCATGCACAGTTGGGACTACAGGTGCCTGCCACAATGGCTGGTTAGTTTTTCTATTTTTTTCAGTAGAGACAGGGTCTTGCTCTGTCTCAGGCTAGTCTTAAGCTCCTGAACTCAAGGGATCCTCCAGTGTCAGTCTCCCAGAGTGCTAGGATTATAGGCGTGAGCTGCTGTGCCCAGTTCTTCACATTTTTTCTTTGGTTTGCTTTTTGGTTTGCACATAGCTACTCAATAAATGTGGGTTAAGTGAATAAATGCAAGATCTGTCTTTATCAGTTCTGTCCACCCCCCCAGTGAACTCCCCTGTTCACAGAGGTTTTGGTGTCAGGTTTCTGCAGGGTGCAGGGGTTTGCCACACCCACCCACAGAACAATAAAATCTGGGCTCTCAGTGAGGCCCATGGAGGACTCTAAACTGCTTCCTCAATTCTCAAAAGGAGTCAGTTGTTTTCAATTTGATTTGCTATTTTGGAAATTTCTCGTGACTAGAACTCTGGTATAGTGTATTGGGGAATTCTCTTCTCACTGAATTAAAAAAGCCAACTTGGGATAGTCAGCCATACTTGAGAAATAACTTGCCTGTCACTTGTTTCTTATTCTGAGGGTTACAGGTGCCATTGCCTAGTTGGCAGGGAGCCAGGGCCTCATCTGAATCTTGAAGAAATTAACTAAACCCACGGCTGGGCAGCAGGCTTGAATCAGGACCAAGGTGAGACTGGACCCAGTCCAGGCTGAATTCAAGCAATGATTTCATGCAATGCATCTTTAGACTAAAATTATTAAGGCTGTATGGTTTGTGTGTCTGCAACAAGTCCATAGTGAACAAAATGCTCACATGGTACCAATTCCCCCCTTTCCTAAAGAGAATATTGTAAATATGTGGATTAATCAATACATCTGAAATCACAAATCTTTACTGGTTTAAACACAATGCAGAGCACCATTCTAGAGGCTGAGTAAAAGAGCAGCAGAGAGATCTGTAAGAACGTGGCTTATAGTGTTCAACAAGTATTTGCTGAGTTACAGATGATGTTTTAAAAGTAAGATTTGTGGGCTAGTTTAGGTAATAACAGCATTTATAACATTTTTTGTCTGGGAATGGAAAATATTCCAATGAACTTCTAGAATTCATTTAAAAGTTGTAAGGCAATTCATAAAAATATATTTATAGGACAGATCAGTGCCCTGAAACTTCAGGAAAAGACAAATTACTACAACCTTCAGTTCTCAGAAATGGCTTTTATAAGGCAATGGGAATTGACTTACCGTCTATTGTCTATTGTGTGCCAGGTTCTTTGTTTGAAAAGATGAGTAAAAGATAGTTCCTGAAGAAGGTGCTACAGTCTGGAAGATCAGAGAGTTAGTAAGGAGACACGTTTTTAAAATGCCACGTGGTAAGTGCCCCAGCAATTGATTTTTAAGTTTGGAGAATACACATAAACCATGGAAAAGGCTTTGGATTTGTGGATTTAAACTTCCTGCATAGGACAAACTGAACCTACTCTGGTTAAATTTTCTTTCCTTTGTTTTTTTAGAATTAATTGTCATTTCATATCCTACCTGACATTCATTAGGTGAGGCCACCATTATTGCTTGTAACTGACATGCAGGATCTGTGTAATTTTGATATTTTTCTGATCTGTGAGGGCTGATATGAAGGAGGAATCAATCAATGTTAGTTCAGGGCTATCTGGCTCAGCCTAGGGTCCTGCAGGCTCCCAAGGGCAGGTGCAGAAGCTCAGAAGATGCCAAGAGCTTAACAGAAGACAGTGTGAAAGAAGGTCACCAACTCCACCTGCCTGAGTTGGTAATGTTCTTTCCCCACCCGCTTCTGGCTCCAACATTTTGGAAAGAATCTACTTCCCTGCCCCCTCCTCTCTGTCTACTTGTAAAATTGTACTCAAGTTTCAAGACCCAGCCTAAAGATTTGAAACCTAACCTTGTCAATGTGGAAGGTTCTAAAAGACTTTTGAACTGGAATTTGACATGATAAAAGTGGCCTTGTGGGAAGAGAAATCTGCTATTTGGAAGATGTTTTAGGCAAAAGTGATGTGAAACCAAACTGAGGCAACAGCAGAAGGAGCAGAAAGAGCACTCCTCCTGATTCTGATGAAATCTTAGCCTTGACTAGTGGACCCTGGACTGCTTTTTCAATATTGTTAATTAGACTGGGCTCTTTTTGATATGGCCTTCCCTTCTTTGCAATTGCTCATTTATTTGTCTCTACCATTAGAATGTAAGTCCTGAAAGCCCAGGCTCTCCAGAATCTCCCACTAGGCCCCACGCTGCAGGTGCACAGCACACGTTTGTCAGACGACAGCTAAATCCTGGTTTCTGAAGTCCAGAGGTCAATTAAGTCAGTAGTTCTACTGAGGCAAATGCCCAGGGGCCCACACTTGGGGGTGCTTACTCCACAGGGTGGATCATGCAGATCCACCTCCCACCAGGATCATTCAGAAGGTGCCATGAGTACACGGCAATGTTATGAAAGTCCTGGAAGATGGTTTATTTGAAAATCACTTCAAAACTGAAAGAGGGATCTAATTTTAGAGATGCCATCATGCTACTCCCATCTCCATCAGTGAGTTTCAAGCCAGGCCCTTTTTAAACCAAAGTAAAGGACAAGGCAAGCAAATGTGGTTTTTGCTGTTTTAATTTTCTCTTCAACGATGTTTGTCTCTCGGTCATTTGGAGATCACAAAGTTTGACAACTTGTCTCCCTGCCTGTTTTAGATGTCAATTATATCTTTGTTTCCAGTGACTTTACAATTCCCACTGAATTGTATCAGCAGGGTTCTGGCAAAGGGACAAAGGAGAGCAGCCTGGCAATCAGCATGAGCATCATAATTTATTTCCTGCTCAGACTCTCAGCAAGTTCACCAAATATACAAAATCTGTGTACTAGAGAAGAGAAAAGAAAGATAACCATTTGGCTCACATGAGTGTTTTAGCCAAGACCCTTTATAGATCCAAGAAAGTGGCCATATTTTAATACTAGCCTCATCAATTGCTAGTTTTTAAGATTTCATTTCAAGACTGGCTCTTCGGTGGCTGTGGAAGCAAATGCCAGAGGAAACATGTATTGCATAGGGATAACAGCCCTTGTTTATCGGTTTCCTACTGCAAACACAGACTCATTCAATCATCCAGACAACACTAGGAGATAGGTACTATTATCACTCCCATTTTACAGCTGAAGGAACTGAGGGTAGTTGACTCAGTAAGACCTGTCCCTCTCTCATGTTAGTCAAAATGTAGAAACTTCTCTGGCTCACTTGTACCTGATTAACTGCTGGAAAGACCCACTATAAGGCATACTCTCTTGTTCAATATAAACTCAGTGGATTCACAGGTCTCCTACTTGACACCTTCTGAATGATCCTCATCGGAGGTGGAAGCATGATCTACCCTGTAGAGTAAGTATCCCCAAGTGTGGGCCCCTGGGCATTTGCCTCAGTGGAACCACTGACTTAATTGACCTCTGGATTTCAGAAACCAGAATTTTAGCTGTCAAGGCCTAGCTTTAATCTGCTAGGTAATTTGCTTTGTCTGATGATTGAACTGCCCTGTACATAGTCCTCAGGGGATCCCTACTGCCTATTAAAATGCTTATTATTTTTTTAAAATTTTGAATGTGATCTAACACACACAGGAAATGGCATGAGGCATACATGTTTAGGTTATCAAATAATTCTGAAGCAACCATCTATATCAATACCACCCAGGTCAAGCAATAGACCTGATTATTAGCATCTCCTGACCCCATAGAGAGAGCATATTAGGCAATATGAACCTCTTGAAGGAAATGTCCACCCTCACCTATAAAGCAGTCTTGCAAAAAACACAGAACCCAGAAATGATGACGCTACAGATCGAACTGCCAGTTTATGCAAAATACAGGGAGAAGAGGAACACATTAAATGTTCTAGAGCAAAATCCAGACTTGGCGAAACTCTATGGGACAGATGATGTACTTTCTTCAGCAACGACAAATGATATGAAGAAAAGTGGGGAGCAAACTCTGTAAGAGACCTGATTTATATCCTGGTTTGAATAAGCCAACTATAAAACTATTTGAGCCAATCAGGGACTGACCGAACATTTGATTGATTTAATATCTCTTGATATTAAGGGAATTTTTTTTAGATATAATAATGTTGTACTTACATTTAAATAGAGTCTTTATCTTTTAGACACACATATTAAAGTACACTCCTGTGAAATGATATTCTTTGTGGGATGACTGCAATCCAAGAACACTATTCCCTCTCACCACCCTGATGTCATCACCATCTCCTTCTCAGCTTCAGTATGATCATCACAGTCACCATTGTCTGTTGCTCAGCGTCATTACATGCATGTAAATGAGCTCACTGTCGTACAATGAAAACAGGCAATTATGGGGGAGAAAAGGGATCTGAGAATCGCAGTGAAGCAACAGCTGAATTAAGTTAGAAATGGTGTTATTTAAAAGCAAACATGAAATTTGGGGGCAGAAAAACAGAAAACATACCTCTATTACTGCAAGGAGTCATTACACTTAATCTTGGGTCATGGTATTTTGAAAACAAGGTACAATAATCAAAATGGTCCTGAGAAGAGACGTGAAAAGTAAGGAATGGCTTCTAACTTTATGGCTACCAGGGTATTTTCTTGTGGAGAAACAGGAGACCCCATAGCAAGGCTGGCAAACAAAAGCAGCAAAGTGAAGTGGGGAATCTAAACTCAGTTCCTAACCATAGCTGTTGCCTCTCTATCAGCTCAGAAAATTAAAGAAGACAAAATGGGCCTCATTAAGAGAGTTCAATTAGAAGAAAACTGTGCCCATGAGCACAAGCCAGAACAGGCTCTCAAAAGAGGTAATCGAGCCTCCATTGGCTCATATCTTTTAAAATAGAAAAAGTTCCCATTTCTCCTACATGATCTAAGCATAGGTGCACTTGGGGACATTTAGCTGAACCAGGAGATTTCTGACTTTAACTCCCATCACTCCCAATGTTGTCTTATGCCTAGAGCTTACATGTTACCTAAAGTGGCACTTTCAGCCTCCCCCCCAGCCCCTCAAATGCATATGGAGTAATTTTTATAGGAGCAGGTGTGATTTAGCAGCCACTTGCTGGGTTCACAGATGATCAGCCCGAAGCTGAGGTTGCTGGCTGCTGGCTTTGGCCATGGGACAGAGCAATCGGCTGACAGAGTCTGGGGGTCACATCATGGTCCTTCCATCATCTAAACCATTATGGACAATTCCACTTTTCACTCTCTGAGTGTTAATAACCCTGGGTTACTCAAGGCCAATCCCATTGTCTCTCTCCCCACCCACCTTTTATAAGGAATTTTGGATTGACCTTTTCTTTAGCAGATAAACTGGGGCTCCAGGAATTGACCTCCCCATGGCCACGCACTGGCAGTTTCCTGCTGCTGCCTAGGCCACCCCATCTCTTCCTGTTTCAACAGCCAAGGGATGGAAGAACAACTCTTAGGAAGAGTGGAGATCAGCCCAACTCCAACCTCAGGCAAAAGACAAAACAGTTTTAGAGAGCTGTTATTATATTTTGGAGAGCAAGGTTATTATATTTTTTTATAAGTCTGCTGGGCTTAAAAGTAAAAGGGACAGAATGGTCCCACTGGACTGAAGGACAGAGTTCTAAACTTCTATAAAAGCCACACCCAGAAAATTTCTCCTTCTGAATCAACTAAACTGGCAAAAGAGTAGGAATTACATGGACCTTAGACCTGTCCTGTTAATTCTTTTCTTTACCGTTACTGCAGTAGAACCTCTATTGTTCTGGACACCGTGCACAGTGCTGCAATGAACCCAAAGATCAATTTGCCCCTATCTCAGGTGGCTGACAGACAGGAGGGACACATTGCTAGGTGACACAAGCACATGGACCCCAAGTAGTCCCAGCCTGGTCCTTGGGACCACTAGCAGAACTGGGACAGATCAGTGTACTTGTTTGGGGACCACGGATATTGCATCTGTTTGTGCTACTCTCCTACTTTTGTTTGTTAGTTTGTTTCTCCTCCTTCTCAGAATCCTCTGATTGGAATGAGCCTCAGAGACCACCTAGCCCTACTATCTTCACTGCACAGATGAATTTCTGAAGAAGAGTACTGGAGGTCCCACACAGATTCCCTGGCCTAGACTGAAAGGCTGTGAGCAGCCCCACCTGCCCAGGACACAGAACAGGAGCTGGGCTGCTTCTCTCCCAGTCCTTCCTCCTTGGATCAGTGTCAAGGACCAAGACCCAGTGCAAAGCTGGTTTTAAAGCAGAAACCTGCTAAATGTGGACACACTGAATTATTCATATTTGGGGTCATAAATAATGTATTGGGTGTTAATATCAGATTCATAAATGCATCCACCACCCTAGGGGTGATTAGTCACTGTTATTCGCCACCCAGAGGGAACAGATTACCTGGCCCTGGTGTCCTTGCCTAACTCCTGTCCTTGGAGACTGCTCCCCTGCAGAGCGCTGTGCCCATCCCATCTCCATTAGTCAGACGCTATACAGCAGGTGTCTGGGCTGAGAACTAGTACTGCAAACCCACCAGCCCTCTACAGCAGCTGCTTTATTCGGCACTCAGCAGAGTGGTGTGACGCCTCCAATGTGCTGCTCAGGTGCCAAGGCAGAGAGCAGCTGCCTGACACTAGGTCTTGTGACACCCGTTTCCCCCCATTTTTGCCCCCCTCACTGCTCACCCTCCGCTTGGCAGCTTTGGAGAAGCTACTCAGAAGGCCCCATTTTAGGCTGACAATTTGTAACGAAGGCATCCTGTTCAGCCATTTTTAGTGCACATTTCACTGCTGTCTGAAGACAATCAGGGAAAGTGTCGGTCATTATTTGAAGGTCAGACATTGAATTTCCTAAGGAGGTGATTCGAGCAGGTAGTTGGTACGGATTGTCCCAGGACTAACATCCTTTCACAGAGAAGGGGCTAGAGTGGGTTGTAAGTGATCCAAGAGATGGCAAAAGCAATCTAGGTTTTGACTTGATTCACGGAGGTGAGGATACAGGGGACCTGGGAGGGGGGAAAAGGGCAGTGGCGAGGGGAGAAAGGAAAGGGACACGGAAGCGGGGACCCTGACTTCTTTACGGGAGGCTATCTGGCCCAGGGGCAGGAGCCGCACCTGTGAGGTCTCCGGCCGTGCGTCAAGGACAGGCCCAGGAGAAGAGCACACCTGAGAATGGCCAGAGCGTTTCGTAGGCTGCTGCATCCCAGACCAAACGCAGTCATTTCCTCGGGTTCCTAGGCTCAAAGTCCAACCTTGACCTCAAATTTCCACCCTGCCAGGCGGGAAGCAGCGGGCTTTTCTGCGACACCGACTGGGGGAGCACTCGCGCTCCCCCTAGTGGCCATAACGGACCGTGACACCGTGGAGGACGCGCGCACGCTGTGCTTTGTCCAGGAGTCGAGCAGGGCCAGGGACCAGAGCACACCTCCCACTGCCTGGTCTGGGGGACAGCCGCACCCACGTCGGTCAGGAGGTCTCATGCTGGTCACTAGAGAGGGGCCATGGGGATAGAATGGCCTCCACCCGGGTCCACTACTAAGTGATACACAGGCCCACATGAGGCTTAGCCCACGGACGGTGTGCGCGTGGTGGCCTCTGCAGCACCCACTCCAAACTGGCGTGAAAACAATAACATTATTGCGTTAGCATAAGGGGGGCGCTCACGTGTTGATGCAAATGCTCATTTCCGACAAGACTGAGAAAATGGAATGGCTCAGAAGGGATTGGGGAAGTGCCCAGGGAGTAATAACCGTTACACTGTTGAAGAGCTTCAACGATGGATAACTCTGCTGTGATTTCATCAGCCCAAACCCAATTAACCCCCGCGGAGCCATCTACCATACTGTGGCTGGGAGTGGGAGGTACCTCTCACCAGCTAGGCATTAGCTGGGATGGTTCCAAGGAGGGAAATATCCACAAATACGCATTTCATGAAGCCAAAAAACATCTGATCGGTGATACCCCTGTAATCATCTAATGCCCAGCAGTGCAACCCCTTGCAGGGGCGAGGGAGTCACCCAGATCGCCCCATACTACCCAGCCTGGGTAACAGGGAAAGAAGCAAGAATGTTTTGGACAGACTGAGCCCAGATGCCTGCCTTCAAGAGAAACTGCTCCTGCAGCGCTCGCTACCTGGGGGTCTGCATGTTACCAAGTGGATCTGTCCCCCCACTCTGTGGAGAACACTGATAGGCACAGAAGAGGGCGCCTGGCCCAGCGCCAGCCTGTTCAGACTGAGGCCTGGCAGGAGAAGATGACTGGGACCCATCAGATGCCATCTCTGGTTATTGTAAACTAGAGGATATCAGAGCTAGGCTGTTGGCAGCTGGAGCTGGGGTCATGAGGTTGAGAAAGGCCAGGAGGGGCCAGCAAGAACCCTGAGTACACAGAGGAAGCAGCTGAAGAGGAGGAAAGAGAAACAGAGCAGAAGGATGCCTAGAGGAGACAGGTGGCCTTGGGGAGAGGTGGGGACAGCAGCCGCTCACAATCTCACCTCCCTTGGATCCTGTCAGCACTCACAGACACACACCCAGCCTCTCTCCACAGTCTCTGCAGTGACACCCTGTCCCACCTTTTCTTTGGGTGATATGAATGATTCTCTGTTTCTTGCAACCAAAAATGCTTCAGTGAAAGAATGTGGCCAGAGGAAGAAAGAACTACATGCCAAACAGAGCCTGAAAACCCACCTTCACACATCAGGAGGAAGCCCCTGGTCATGAATGTGGAGAAAGAGTTTATAAAAACAGGATCCAGAGTAGGTGAGGAGGAGCTAGGACAGAACTTCCCAAACACTCTGTGGTGACAGCCCACTTCCCCACCGTCCATTACAAACTGATTTTCTAATCCACAAAATGCAACAGAAATGTGGCAATGTCAAATAGTGCTATACAAACTTTTAGCCACTTACTTGGGAATCTCACTGAAGACTGGTAACATGTTTACAGACTGGATCAGTCCACAGACCACTGCCTTTGAGACTGTCATACTGGAGCTGAGGGGCCAAGGCTCTGTTATCAGCTGCCAGAAACTTGCTGGTGGATTTCGAGCTGGGCTGGCCTTGCACTCTCCCCTGCCAGAGAGACACAAAACAGAATTGTCGAGCTGCAATGCCAGCGCAGCACTGTGGAGAAACCCTGGTCTGAAGCTTGGAGATGGGGGGAGCCTCACCCTCTGCAGGAGGCCCAGCAGCACCCCAAGCACAGACTGTCTATTATAGTCAGCATTTCTGCCCAAGAACAATGAGACGCCTGGGCCCAGGACAGGGCAGACAAAAGGGTGTTGAAGAGAGCCCCAGGCTCAGAGTCTAGCAGAGCCTGAAGTGCCCAGGGACTGAGAGATAATGTAACCTTTGACAAACTGCAGTGGCTTAAGAGTTGTCAGCTCAGACAGAACTGCCTACATCCATTTAATTAGATTTTAATTTCTCTTTACACATTTGGTTTTCAAAGATTCTGAGAAGTAATTATTTCCAGTATCAATTGACTAGGAAGAACAATCCCCAACTTAGAATAAGCAGCTTAAGGAGGTTTGTCTCATCCCTGTTCAAACACGGGTGCCTTCCAGAAGCTGCTCGCTGCATCACAGTCCCACGGAGACAGGTATTTGGCAGAGATGCGAACACCTGGCAAGGAGAGGATAGGAGCGGAGGTGAGAGGGTGGGAAGAGCTCTGGTGCCTCTGCTACTTCTCAGAGTCTGAGGGTAACAAAAGAAGGGAAAGAAACTCAAAGTGACAGCCTAAGGTACAGTGCCACATGGGACCCATGGTGTGGAGATATCAGCAATGGTGCTTACTCATCATTTGGTATCCAGTAAAAACTGCCTGTGCTTGAATGAACAGTGAGATTCCACTTTCTCTCTCAGAAATACCTTTTGGAAGAGAGTCAGTCACCTTATAATGGAATCCTTACGAAGTATTTCACATTTCACATCATGGGACACATCTTCAGTTACCTTATTTTGAACCCAGAACACTGAAGAACCATTTCAATTGACATCATAGCGGTTGCCTCTGATAGAGCCAGTTAAAAAAAGAAATAAGAAGCAAAGACATTCAATGCAGTTTTAATAATTGTTCTATGTGTGACACACAATTGCAAGTGTGGCTGTCTTTGTAAGTGAGCCATTTTAAGGTTCACTTTAAGGGACGATACAGCAAGGGTTGTAAAAATCAAT
Organism: Galagoides demidoff; assembly: GCA_963574575.1. NCBI lineage: Eukaryota > Metazoa > Chordata > Mammalia > Primates > Galagidae > Galagoides > Galagoides demidoff. The sequence continues at coordinate 25,892 of CAUYQV010105408.1, read as the reverse complement.
ATGTTCACATGCAGAGGAAATATCTGAAGTAACAACTGACCACAGCAACGTCCAGGTCGGTCCGAGAGCCAGGGGCAAGTCTAGGCTCCCGGATAACATCGGCCCTGCCCACAACACACATGAACAACCATCTGTCTGATGGTATGCAAATGAATATTTTGTGATATGGGATAAGATTTCCAGAAATCATGCTATGCATGTATTTAAAACCTGCTGTATTTCAACCAGTGAAGAGCACTGTGGGTGACGTGTACCAGACAACTGTGCGCATGATGCCGACTGTGGCTTCAGTGATGCGAAGGCGAGGCTGTGGGAGCTGCTTGCAAAAAGCTTAGAATTGTTTTGTGGAACATGAGGATGGAAAAATTACATGACTCCTAAATTACATGACTACTCTGTGTGGTGCATTATTTTAAATGTGTATGTGTAACTGCATTGATAAGATAAATACAGCGTGTCCATAGAGTAAACTATTTTAAATTGCAAACGAACTTTATGGACACCCTGTATCAGTATGAATTTTGGCTGTATTTTCTATATTTCTAAGAGCTCGTATGTCTTAAATTGTTCCAAACTCTGTGAGACTCTTCTGTGGTGGATTTAGGGAATTTCTTGTATGTTGGCACGGAAGACATTTGATGACAGAATTGATGGAAGACATAACAAATGCATTTTAAGTGGGTGTCAAATCTGCCCCAAATCTAAAGCATTAGACTCTACTGGGGAGCTGTAAAAAATAGTCATTCAAATACCACTCTGGACCAAGCGGATCAGAATTTCTAAAGGTGGTACCCTGCCACTGGTATTTTGGAAAGAACTGTAACTGATTCTAAGTGCAGGCAGCGTTAAGAACCACTGCTATTCAGGGTTTTTTTCTAAACCTACAACTACTTCTTTTGGGGGAAGAGCATCCAGGCCAGTTAATGGTTAAGAGCAAGGGCTCTGGATGTGTTCAAATCTTGGTTTTTCCATTAACTAGCTGTGTGATCTTGTAAAAATTGCTATACCTTTCTGTGCCCCAGGTTTCTCATATGTAAAATGAGGAAGAAGAGAAAGGGAGAGTAAAGTGGTCACTGTGAAGATTAATAAGGTAATACATAAAAGGCACCAAATGGGAGCTCACTTCATGCCGGCTGTCATGGTCCAAGGGATGAGTGGAGCAGGGTGCTTGCTACTGCCAGCCTGCCTGCCTGCCCTGGCATCTGTGAACTCTGCCCCCACCATGGTTCATCTTCTGACATGCACTTAAGTGGAGTAGACCTTGAGTGGGAAACTGGAGCAGGGATGGGGCGGGAGAACCAGGTGTATGGCTTCAGCACAGTGTGACATCTTAGCAGTTGTCATGGCCCTGAGCAGGGGGTGGAAAGGGGAGGGCCACATGGTATGTGGGGAAAATAGAGCCAGCTAACGCAGTCACTCTAGCCTGGACACATGATGGGGTGTGTTTCTTCAGTACATCTAAGCCCCACACTCACACTTCCTGAGCGGCCATTGCTGCTGTGTCTCTCCTCTGGTGCAGGACTGTGGCACCATATTCAGAGAAGTATAGCAGTCCCATAGGAGTGACCCTGAGGGCTACATGGTGTGAGACATGGCTCTAAGCTGACTCCAGGGACGCTACTTATATGATAGTGGATTTTTTTTCTTTTTTCTTTTTTGGAGACAGAGCCTCAAGCTATCCCCCTGGGTGTGAGTGCCATGGCATCACAGCTCATAGCAACCTCCAACTCCTGGGCTCAAGCGAGTCTCCTGTCTCAGCCTCCCAAGTAGCTGGGACTACAGGCACCTGCCACAATGCCTGGCCATTTTTTGGTTGCAGCCATCATTGTTGTTTGGCGGGCTCGGGCTGGGGATTCGAACCCACCACCTTAGGTGTATGTGGTTGGCACCCTAGCCGCTTGAGCCACAGGCATCGAGCCATGATGGTGGATTCTTAAAATCATGCAAGTTGAAAGGTTGGATGTGTCCTGGGGAAGTACAGCTCCCAGGGAAGGGGCCCGCCCTCCAGGCCACACAGCAGGGTGAGAGGCTGGATGACTGACGTAGTGGTGCAAGTGTGGCTGTGAAGGCAGCCCTGCTTGGGCTCCTTCACTAACTAGCTGTGATGTTAGGGAAGATGCTTGACCCTTTTGTGCTCAGGTTCCTCATCAGCAAAGGGGTTTTGCGAACAGCAAATGAATCAATATCTGTGGAACGTGTAGAATAATATCTAGCACATAATAAATGATACATATATATTGGTTGGTATTTTTAGATGCTGTGAAGATGTCAGTTATCTATGAGATGATGCATTCTTTTTAAAATTCAATTTTCTTTTCTTTTTAGGTACTACTAAATTTCAAAAGGACAGGTAATTGTAGCATCTCAGATTCATGTCAGGTCCTTTTTCTGTATTTTAACAAAGAGATTTGGGGAATAGTATTATGTCCCAGGGAGTTGCCACTCTTAAAGTGTTACCAACTCAAGGAAGTCTGCACAGAACCCACGCTGTCCATTCCTGGTATGTACTTTACACATCTGTCATGGTGGATAGGACACAGTCCAGCTGTGGGGATAAAATAGGACACAAATGGTACCAAAGCAATCAAATCCAAGAGAAGTACAAACCATGAGAGATGGGAGGTCATGGATGGTGGGAATCCCCCCAGTGCACCAGCCAAGTGAAGGTCTCAAGGTGGCCCTTAGAGGATAATGGGTCAGACTTCACCACGATAGCGAGTGGAGAAAAAGAATTCTAGACTTTTTAGGTACTGGGAATGTCATGAATAGAAATATGAAGATGGAGAAGGGCCAGAAGTCATGTAATTTGATTGATGTGTAAGGTCCAGTAGGGAAGAGCTGGGGGATAAGGTAGAGCAGGACTTTGTCATAAAATACCTTAAACGCTATGTGAGCAATTTGCACTTAATTTGTCAGTCAGTAGGAAGCCACTGAGGGTTTGGTAAAGGAATATCTGAACACAGCTGTGCTCTTGGAAGGGTAATTATTCTCAAAAGATGGCTCAGAAGGGAGAAAGATGGGAGGTAGGGAGACTGGAGGGGAAGTTGCCAGAATCTTTCAGACAAGGATTAATGTGGATTTAAACAAGAGTGGTTATGGAGGGACAAGGTAATGGTAGAATCCAGGGACACAGTAATTTATTGGTCATTATAAGGAAAGGAACAATCAAAGATGAATCCAAGGTCACCAGCCCAGGGGAATAGAACACTGATAAAGAAATTACCCAAATAGTAAAGCAAGTGCAGGGACAGTTTGGGAAGGTTGGTGAGTGAGGGCTGGACTAGCAGACAGAGCTGTAGGCAACATGGAGCTGGAGGACTGGGACTCGACACTAAATATTTCACTAGTCCTATAGATGTATCATTGCTTCCTGTAAGTATAGTGTCTTACTCTACTTAATACATAGTAGGTGCTTAACCCGTGGGTGATCTCAGCTGCAAAGCCATCTCCATCAGTGGGATGAAACTTAGGAGACACTCAACACAGAAGGAGCAATGTCTGAACGTCAGCTGAGAAGATCCAGACAAAGGAGAATTTTGATGAGAGGAGCAATAACTAGAGAAGGTTGAAAATGCAAGATGAGGACTAAGTCCCACAGTTATGACAACATAAATTCACTCTCTCACAGTTCCGGAAACTAAAAGTTCTAAGTCCAGGTGCTGGCAGGACCGTGTTCCATCCATACACTTTAGGAAGGATCCTTCTTGCCTCTTCCTCCCTCTGGCAGCCCCAGGCATTCCTTGGCTTGTGACAGCCAGCAAAGCTCCAATGTCTTCACGAGGGTGTCTCTGTGTCTTTTTGTGGAGTGCTCTTATAAGGACACCAGTCACATTTGATTTAGGGCCCACCTCACTCCAGGATGGCCTCATCTTAACCAGTTACATCTGCAAACAAGGTCACATACGGAGGGGTTGTGACTGGGGCACATGATGCAAAACATAGCAAGGACCAAGTACAGACTGTTGGATTTAGCGTCAAGAGGTAGGTTTGTAAAAAATTCCATTTGGCCCAAGAAACAGGAATGGAAGTCAGAAGGTGGGAGGCCATAAGTGAAGTATGGGGAGAAAATGTGTGGCAATGTATGGAAAGACACCTTTTCCTGTGTGTGATTTCTCCTCTTCTGCTGAGATAGGCATGGCTGTATGTTCTGCGTAACATTGTAGTCTGAAGCCACCAAGATTTGCTCTGTGGTCCCTCCCCAGCAGCACCTGCTGTCTGGCCTGGCAGGGCTGGGGGGCTTGACATCAGAGCTTCTTTTCTCAGGATTTTAGTGGCTAAAATTGGTTCCCATTTTGGTTCAAACAACATTTGTCCAACCATATGACCATACAACCTGGCTGTTAACACAGGCTGTTTATAGTTGGAAGTCTTTCATCTCTGGAGAATAGCCCCCAAATGGGGACAAGACCATCTGTCTGACTTGCTCCTATTTCAAATGGAAAAAGAATTTGATGATAACAAGGCATTAGTGGAGAACATAATAACAAGATAAATGAAATGCTACGTGAGTTAAACACAAAATTGTTAACAAGCATGAGTCTGCAGTTATCTTAATTCAGTGAAGAAGATCAGCAGTTAAAAATTATGACCCACTCAAGATGACAATGATGTCCTATTGAGAACACAGTTATTCTTCACAGTTTCGGGAATCCTAGCTCTCTGCTTATCCACACACACAACCAGACCTTCAGTAGGAAACCAGAGTCCTTGGCAGTCCACTGAGTTAGATTCATCAGGATAGTCTAGAGGCTGGTTCATTTTAGTTCATGAATACACAACTTTACCTTTTGACAATCTTAGCTGTATGCTTGGTATGTTAAGAACTAGTCTGTAGATTCATACACAAAAATGAAAGTCTGCAGAAGAGAGCATCCATCCTTTCTCATGGAACTGCCAAGAACATTTTTATTTTAGCACCACTTTGCTATTCTCATGGCCCACCACTGACATGGGATCATCCTTAATTATGGATCATACTTTAAGAAACATGGCTTTAGAGGACAGGCTGGGAGTGTTTAGGAAATTCTTCCCAGGCCCACAGAACTGGGCAACTGTAAGGGGCAAGTGGCCATTGCCTTGGTGGCCCGTGCAGAGGACCTGAGCAAGCTGGCTCAACTTGCTTTACTTCTCCCAGAGCCTGTTTCTTTTTTCTTTTCTTTCTTTCTTTCTTTTTTTTTTTAGAGGCAGAGTTTTAGTTTGTCACCCTCGGTAGAGTGCTGTGGTGTCACAGCTCACAGCAACCTCCAGCTTTTGGGCTTAGGCAATTCTTTTGCCTCAGCCTCCCAAGTAACTGGGACTATAGGCGCCCGCCACAACACCTGGCTACTTTTTTGTTGCAGTTTGGCTGGGGCTGGGTTTGGACCTGTATATGGGGCTGGTGCCCTACCCACTGAGCCATGGGCACCACCCCCCAGAGCCTGTTTCTTTACTGGCAAAATGAGTGGTTTGAATTAGATCAGTGGAAGGAAGAATAAAAGGAGATGAAGTAGGCTTTGGCTTCCTTTTCTTAAAAGAAATACTGAAGTTCCACCATAGAAAAATAATTAAAAGTTTCCATTGGCTCGGTGCCTGTGGCTCAAGTGGCTAAGGCACCAGCCATATACACCTAAGGTGGTGGGTTCGAATCCAGCCTGGGCCCACTAAACAACAATGATGGCTGCAACCAAAGAGTAGCCGGGTGTTGTAGCCGGTGCCTGTGGTCCCAGCAACTTGGGAGGTAGAGGCTAGAGACTCGCTTGAGCCCAGCAGTTGGAGGTTGCTCTGAGCTGTGATGCCAGGGTACTCTACGCAGGGGACAGCTTGAGACTCTGTCTCAGAAAAAAAAAAAATTTCTATTGTCATTTTTAAAAAGTCAGAGAACTCTTGAACTAAAGAATTTGTAAGCATCTTCCAGTTCAATGGCTCTAAGGTTTTTGTTTGTTTCCTTTTTTCTTTTGGCAGCCCAATTTCCTGCTCATCTTTCATCCATAAGAATGAGAGATGTCACAGGGACTGTCGTCCTCCTGCTCATGCTGGACCTGTGCCCCATGAGTGGTCCCCCTTTCCTATGGGGCGTATTTTTCATGTACTCGTGCCCAGGCTGCTCCCACAGGCATTGCTGTGGCTCCATCGCTAGCCAACATCCTGGCTTCCAAGCTCTTCCTTCTCCTGTCTCAGCTGGAGCCCCTGAGAATCCAAGGCTGCCTGAGGCTGTGTTGGGAAGTTGAGAGGAAGGCCTCACATCCCTCTTGCATCATGCTCTCTTTTTATTTTTGGCCTAGAAAAAGCACAAGTCTTGAAACCAGGTACAGATGGGTTCAAATCCCAGCCCCATCTTTAGGCAGGAAAGAGAGTTCCCCTATTCATGCTGGCTCTGTGACCCAGGCCAGGCACTCACTGCACCTCCAAAAACCTCCACTAGCATCAGTGTCTTCATCTTTAAGGAAGGCCTATCTTCTACATAGGGTTGTCCAGAGGATTGTCAGATAAAATACCTAAAGCACCTACTGGTGGCTGTAACTCAAGGTGACCAGATGTCCTGCTTTTGGTGGGACAGTGCTGATTTTTAACAATTTGTCCCACAGCGTTTTTAAAAAGTCCCAATTTTTGGAAAGAATGCACGACAAGCTAGGGAACAGTGGGAGAACAGGAAGGGAATATATGGTTTTTGGCTGACATCCTCATTTCACCAGGATATGAGTTTTCTATTATTTTTGTTAATTTTATAATGTTAAACTTTAATAATAAATAATTGTTGAGAATTGATTATTGAGAACTGCTTATCAAAGTTCACATTGTTGATCAGTTGTTAGAATTCGACAAGAAATATGCCAACAAATAAAATAATACTATACATAATTTTTAAAAATGTATTATATTTATAAATTATACTTATGTTGAAATTAAAAAAATATATTTTAATACTGTTTTTTGCATTCTATGAAAATTTTTGTTGTTCCATATAGACCAAATTTTTAATTAAGAACCTCCCCATCAATGGTGTCCCACTTTACCGATGTCAAAATCTGGTCACCTTACTGTTACCTAACTTGTTCAGCAAATGGTTCTTATTCATATTATCAGACTGAGATGAGTTCAAGAGGGTTAGCTGAGAAATACAATGAAATGGCCAGTTCTCAGATGAACTCAGGGGCTCCTTGGGCTACCAAGGTTTTCTTACAGAATTAAGCTAGCTGGTGCTGGTTTGTTTATTCCCTAGCATGAATGATCTCTTAGCACCCTTCTTAATAAACTTTTGATAAACCTGCCGCATGAGTCAAGCATGGCTTAACCTCGGGCGTTGAACCCAGCTGGGCCTTTCCACCCTGGCTCTGCTTCTAATGGATTAGGGACATTCTGAAGAGTAGGGGTAGGGGTTGGGCAGGAAAAGGCACGTACAGTAATCTGCTGCCTCAGCAAATGCTATGTGATGGCCCAATGGCCCTGCATCTGCAAATGTTTTGCCAAAGTAACTTCCCTAAGAGGAGATGGACATGGAGTCAGCTTGATGAACTCAGCTGTTTTCCTAGATAGCCATTCAGTAAAGCAAAGGGGAGGTTGCCCTTTGCAACATTCTCCAGAGGGTCCTATGGAAGAGAAAGAGATGGTTGAAACCTTAGCCTAAAGAAAAACTGAATTGCTACCTGAAAGATCACTCCATTTTTCTTCCTTTCCTCTCCATTTCTCCTGGGCCCATTTCTCCTGGGCCTTGCAAAACCAAATTTGTTCAGATTATAAAGGCAGCAACCAGAGAGATTTACTCTGAGCCTTGAAAAGAGGACTCCTTCATGATCTATAACCCGACTGTGGCAGTGCAGGCCCCAGATGGATCTGTTCAAACTCTCCTTTCCTTCTCTTGTAACTGGACTCATTAGGCAAAGAGGGACCTTCCAGGAATTCACCAAGGCTGTATAAGATCTGTAGACGACAACCAAGTTTCTTCAGCTCAGCTGGGAGTATGTAGGAATTACATCTTTATTGCTGAGTTTGAGGGAGCAAGCCCGGTGGTAGCCAGCCAATAAATACACATTTGTTGGGTGTAGATGCCTTCTCTGCCTCCTGCTTATTTAGTTTGTATCTAGAATCTGTTTTGCTACATCTGAAAAACTCTCCAAGCAACTTATTTTTGTTCACCCTTCTGGCCCAGTGTACTAGGTGAGGTGGAACACAAGAATCGTGAGAGGAGGGCCCATTTTCAGTCATCGTGTGGTTTGTTAGCTTCACCCAGGTCCTCTTTCCACAGCCCAGTGGATCCCAAACAAATCACCTGTGCATTTCCTCATACACTGTCAGAAGACCTTGTACATGATCTGATTTTGTCCCGTTGGAAATAAGTTGTTTGGAGTCATTCACATGCTAGTGTATTTGTGCTCCTGAGCCACTTCTAGAAGATGAAAGCTCCTTCTTGGAGGTGTTGTCTGGTGATTGGACCATTTCTATGTCATGGTAATCAGGCCACATATGACATAAGCCCGTCATATTAGACCAAGAGAAGTGGAGTACCCACATGGCCCCTCCAGATGGCCTCACCGTTCTGCAGGTGGGCAGAGTCAATTGCTACTCGGCTGGGAACAGAAATGATGTATGTCACACCTGGGTCAGGGCATTTAAAGGCTAGTGCTTGACCTTGAGCTGTCTCCTGTGCTTGGTGCAAAGACTTTGGAGGTCTGACTTCTAGGTGGGGCAGCTACAAAATGACAGTGCTTCTGTCAGCTCAGATCTTTGGAAGGGATAGTCTTAAGCACAATGGTGGATTTTTACATGAGTGAGAAACAAACTTCAAGTTTTAAGTCACTGATCATCTCAGCTTATCTGTTACTACAACCTAGCCTAGAATATCCTGACTAACATATCCACTAAAGCACTGTTTTGGGCTACACAGTAAATACACAAACAATGAAAACTGGTTACCAAAAAAAAAGCCCAGGCAGCCCACAAACTGTAAGTTGGACACCTTTAAAGTTTGAAGAACTTCAGAAATTAGTCTGAAGTTACCAATTTATAAATACAAATAGTTAAGGCCCAGAAAAATGAGGTGACAGAGACAGAGTGGCAAAACTTAAACTGGAACTTCCAGTCTGGCTCTCTCCACTCTCACAGAGCACCTTTTGTGCTGATTTATATACAGCCTGGATGTAATATTTTCAACTTCACTTCTCAGTTAGCCACGAATCCTTGACTCACTGAAAAATAGTCACTACTGGGCCAAGCACTCTTCTCTTGTTTTTTGACAAAAACTCCCTATTTCATCAATGATCTTAGTTGTCCTGTTCTAAGAGAACAGGATGGCACTACAGGCTTCACACACATGTAATTTCCTTGCAATGTACAGCCTGCTGTAAACTCTAAGGTGGGGGTGGTTAAAGTATCCGGGGAGTTTAGATCCACCCATTTAATTCACCCATTTTTACACACTGTGTGTGTACATGTGAGTTTGTGTGTAGGGGTATGCCCTGCCATGTAGTAGCAAAACTCAAATTCAGGTTGAACCTGAGGGGAAATACAAGCTCAAGCCAGACCATCATATTCAGAGTGAGTCATCAACCTGTGAACACATAAAATGAAAATTGGGGGCAGAGAAAGAACCAAGTAGATACTGAAAAGTCAGGGAGAACTAGAGTGGGTCTGAGCAGGTGCAATCATGGTAGTTGTTGTCTAGGAGTTGTCCTAGAATCATACCAGCATTTCCAGCTCACATTTTATATGCTTGTAGCATGTAATTTTGTAAACACTTCAAATTCATATGAGCAATTTAGGTGACAAACTCTGGCTAATAAGCCTCAGATTAAAAATACTTAAACCTACTCTATCTCCATCCCTTGCAAGCAGCGATGCCAGCTGCTTTTTCCTCATCAACTTGACCCAGATTTTCTAATTTTCTAGATATCACTATGGATGAGGAGAGTACACTAGGACTTTCTAGGTCCATTCTGTTATGGTTATGCACAGAGGTCGGTGGATGCCTGCCCACCATTTGGTTTGGATATGAAGATGGATGATGCACACACCAAGAGGGCATGAAAAGGTTTGGATTACGTAATTGAGGTCTCTGGGGAGAGCAGAATGGGCCTCTTGAGCAGGCCTGAAATGACCTGAGAGAGGCAGGGAAGGAGCCTGGTTCAGGGTTTTTGTTGTGTTAGCGGGTGGGGCTGGTCTGAGCCCTCACCAAAAGGAGGGAGTGCCCAGCGCCTCTTATCAGCCTGTCCAGATGTAGACAGTGAGGAAGAGGGAGAGGTGGCATAAAAGCTGTCAGCAAACATGGAAACCTGGGCTAGACTTTTCACATGCTTCTTTGGTATAACAATGACCCCTCCTTGGGTGTGAGATGGTAGCCCAGCTTTCAACCTGACAGTGTGACTCACAGGTCCCTCGCCACCCCAGTGCCCCACTAGTGCCCAGCAGGTCTTGCCTCCTCACAGTCTGCTCCCATGTTCAACTCCTGCTTTCTCCTGTTTCCCAGCTGAAGCATCCTGAGTCCTGCCCACTTCTACTCTTGATAGGGTACTAACACAGTAGTCAATGTGCTAAACTGTAGGAGAGTCCTCATGTTAATTATAAGGTGGTAACAATCAGGAGAAAGTAAGAGGATTGTAATTTTTGAGGATTCTATAAAAGGAAAATAGAAAAGTAGAAAAAGAATGAGGAATGCAGATGGGAAGGGAGGGGCTCTCTAAAGGAAGACCGCGTTAGGCCTTGTCTCTCATTCTAACTGCTCTGGATCATTCAATGCCCTCACCAGGACCAGGAGAAGCCTGCTCCCCATGGACATCCTATCTGACCCCATCATGACTGAAGCCTGGGGGAGGATGGCAGAGGACAAGATGGTGCATGGTGAATTCAGACTCCGTCTTCAATTCTCTTGTCCCTAGGACTCTGGTTTGGTTCCTTGTCCAAAGGAAGCTGGTGGACAGCCAGGCTTTCTTTTGTTGTTCCTGACAGAAACAAACTCACAAAACTTTGCCCTACTGAGGGCTTTCATTGACCTTCTTCTCTTTTGTGGTAAATGGGCAGACATCCTTCTTCCTTCTTTGTAAATATTTTCCTTTTCTCTAGAGTAGAGAGATAGCTTCGAGGCTTCTAGTGGATTTTACATGCTGAGAAGGAAGAGAAAATGATTTTGTAAGACTCTTCTCTCTGTCAGCTTATGACACAAACAAATTCACTTCAGCTGAGCATCTTACCATGCTAAAATTGGCCACCCCATCACGTGAATGAGTGATTAGGTTGAAGAAGCAGAGGAGGGTGCCAAAGTCATTAGGTCCCTGGCTGGTTTTCTCATTTTAGGGCATTGCCTCTTAGGATTTGACACTTTCTGGCCACCTTTTCTGCTTCTGTGGGATTTACTTTTCCCTGCACATCCACTTTTGTTTAATTATTTTTAAGTCCAGAATAGTTGAGCTGCATTCCCCTGTTTAAGGATCTTATGTTCCCATCTGGATTCTGATTAAACTGGTGCAGAGGGTTTATGAAATAATCCTGGCATAATTTTAGCATGTTACAGTGCTCTTAAAGTACACACATGCACACACACACATACAATTATTTAAGGCTTGATTCTGGCTGAAGACACCTGTCTGGGTATGAGTTTATAGTAACAGGCCCAGCAGGATGAGTAAGACAGGAAATCTTAGAAGTCAGAGAATGATTTGGAATTAAATATCATTAATGATAGAGTTTTAGCCAGAGGAACCGGGAATACCTGAAGCCTGCCTGTGTTAATGACTTCCCCCTGTAGATGCAGTCTCCAGGGGTCATGTCATAGGACAATGACTGGCCAAGCAGGTGATGGGGGCTTTTCCATAGGACCTGAGGCAGCTGGAGAATTCAGTGACCTTGTTTCCCCCCAAACCACATTCATCAGCACCAGGGAAATTGGAACCAGAGGAAGAATAAGGAAAAATCAAATCAACACACACTCTGGAATCAGGCTCTTGGGCTTATCCCCAGGAACGAAAGAGGAGGGGTTGAAAGTGTCCTCAGAAGCCTTCCCTATGAAGACCAGAAAGAAGCATCGTTAAAGACTTGGTGTTCTCACTAGACAGACCTGTCACCCCTCTATACCCTCAGCCCCTTCTTGTACACTCCTCCACCACCTCCTTCAATCTAAAAAGTTGGGCTTCCAATCTAACACCTGCCTGAGCCCTCTCATGAATGAAAGTAATGCCTCTATGAAAGGGACCCCAGAGAGCTCTCTCACCCTCATCCCACCGCATGAAGATACAACAAGAAGTCAGCAGTCAGGGCTTCACCAGAATCTGGCCATGCAGACACCCTGATCTTGGACTGCCAGCCTCTAGCACTATGAGAAATCAATGGCTGGTAGGTCTGGGATACTTAGTTACAGCAGCCTGAACGAATAAAAATACATTTCCTGCTCTTCTTAAACAAATGCCACTACACATAGTGCAACTTCTTCTCTGGGACATAGGGTCCTAATTGTGAGCATCAAGCTGGGCTTTGTTATAATGTAGTCATACTCTGCAGGACTACTTTTAAGTATAGGTTACTTTTCTCTTCTTTAAATGGTTCCCAGGCCCCTCTGCTTTTGGAACTCAAGACTACATTTTATAGTTTTTCTGTTTCTTCTCCAAATGCCAGGCTGTCAGTTGTTCTATCTCAAGCAAGTCTTCCATCAGCACTTGCTACCCAGCAGCATAAGTATTATCTGGGAGTTTATTAGAAATTCAGAATCTGGTTTACATCCCAGGGCTTCTCAATCAGATTCTCATTTTAATAAATTTTCCAGGTGTTCAATATGCACAACAATGCAAAATGCCTTAAAATGAAGCAGACCAGTGTTTTTTAACCTTGTCTACATATTGGTATCACCTGAGGAGAGAATGAGAAATACTGATTCCCGGGCCTCCCTGTCCCCCATAGCCTTGGCGTAACTGGTCTAGAATGTGCTGAAAATATTGGAGGTTTAAGGGCTCCTAGCTGATCCTTATGTGCAGCCATCATGGAAGGCCTTTGCCATGCGGCTACTTCCTCCTGGTTGCTTGAACTTGCTGGTTCAGTGATTGGAGAAGCAAGCTTATTTATGATTGTGCAGCTGTGCTACTGACCATTAACTTCATATAGGCACCCAATAGCCCCCATTATAGAGAATCTTCTATGAGCTGGGAGCATAGCTTCACTATACTTACTGTTACCCTAACTTGAATTTAGGAAGCTGAGCCTCAAATGAAAGACAGCCATGTTTCCAGGTCATGTAACTCTGAAAGTGGTGGAACTAGAATTTGAATTAATCTCTGGTTTCTAAGCCATAGACTTTTTCTTCCAAATTTCCAAACTCAGGAAATTTTATTCCCAACCTAAGATGATTGGGCCTTATTACACCTACTATGGCTGCTCATATGCCTTTCTGCTCATGGATCACTTTGTTCCAGAGTCTGGGGTGAGTTCTGGTTGGGAAAGGGTACCAAATACGGGATCAAGCCCCAAATAAGTGACTGTATATTACTACTGTCTGTTCTTCAAAGTATGTAGTTTTACCAGGGAGTAGACCAGACAGCTACACAGATGTACAAATCACATGGCAGAAAGAGTTAAAGGTTGCAGTGAGCTATAAGAAGGTCACTGCTTTATAGTCTGAGGGACACGGTGAAACCCTGTCTCTAAAGGAAAATTATTTTATTGAGACAAAGTCTCATACTCTGTTGCCCAGGTTAGAGTGCCATAGCATCAGGCTAGCTCAGAGCAACCTCAAACTCCCGGGCTTAATTAATCCTCCTGCCTCAGCCTCCTGAGTAGCTAGGACTATAGGTGCCCACCACAATGCCAGGCTAGTTTTCCTACTTTTAGTAGAGACGGGGTCTTACTCTTGTTCAGGCTGGTTTTAAATTCCTGAGTTCAAGCAGTCTACCTGGTCTTCTTTAGTGTGATGGGCTATTAAGCAGAAAGAATTAAAAAGTATCGTTGAGCTGTGCGATTGCTCATAAATTCCACTTCAAATAGAAACCCAGTGCACTATGGTCAGAAGCTGCTAACCAACTGGTGTACTTGACCCTCTTAAACTCTGGCCAGCCAGCCTTTTGCTGTAGTGGTGCCAGTCAGGCAGGAGAGGGTAGACTAAATCATGAGCATAGCAGCCATAAATTTAGCCCTAATGTTCTAATTATGCCACTTAATCTGGGAGGATTATTTCATTGAAACTTTAAAATATAGAATAAAAATATAAAAGACAAAAATGTACTAATAGAAATAAAAGGGCTTGTTCTGTAAAATTTGGATTCAGTCAAAAGGCTGCACTGAAGGACCTAGAGGGCCACAGGTTTTCTACCCCAGTGCTGTTCTATCTCTTTCCCAAGAAAACAAATATAAATGGTCTGGCTGCCTGAATGTAGGATAGGGTAGAATCCATTAGGTGATAGGAGATGGGAGAAAGATCATTCATTAAAATTTCAAACGTATTATATTTATAAAACTGAAAAATTTAATTGACTCTTTTCTTTATCCCAGGTACTAGCAAAAGCTACTTGTTTGGTGTTATTGAGGCTAAGGAGACAAGTCCACAAAGTGAGGAGCCTTCTGGTACAGATCAGCAAAAATCACCACAAACCATATTGAGGTTTGATCTTGATCTTGAGAAAAGGCTAGCAATGCATAATTCTGCATCTGGATTCTCATTTTCTGGGCCTGGGCTAGCCTCTAAAGGAGCCTATTCAAGTCAGACATGCCACGGGAGGGAGGCAGAATGACTCCAGAAGGAAAAGTGACTCTTCCCAGTGCCAAGGGCCAGTTGGAGAGATTCGCTCTTTGCAACAAAGTCTGTAAGGCTGTGGAAAAGAGGACCCCTTCTGGGGATGCTTTTCTTGCTTAGAGAATCTTTGCTTCCTCTCTAATGACCACTCCATGGAAACAGACTCAAAAAGGGCTGTGGTTTTTGTTTTATAGATGGTTTCCTGACTGCTGTCACGTGAGGGCTGGGTAGTATACTGCTCCACGGGGGTGAGGAGGTGGCATGGGAAAGACAAGGAGAGAGGAAAAGATTATGTTCATATAGCAAAAGGTGCAATGATGCTTAGAAAAGCTTATCAGACTTTAAATGCACCTAGGTGAGTAAATTATTTATATGAAAAGGAAATTTGCACTTGCCTGTTCTTCGTTCTGCTCTTGGGTTGGGGCTGAGAGGAAAATGGGACAGAACTACGGTGAGGTATGGCATGTTCATCCATCAGAAATGGCAACTTTGGCAACTGTAGAACTCCTGAATTATTTTCTCACGGGCGAAAGTGAACGGGTAACATTCCCAACCACCTACTCCTCTTCTTGTATTTCAGATTTTAATTCATGGCACAGAGGTGTATCCAAGTTCCCAGGAAGAAATCGTCCTTCCTTCTCCCTCTTGCACAACTCACATGCCCAGTTGGATGACAAATCCTGTGATTCCAACTCCTCAAGTCCCTCCATTCATGACCCCACCCCGTCTTAGTTTAGAGTAGGTAATTTCCTCTGCTGAGTGATAGTGTATCTTAAGTGGCTCCCTGCCTTAGTGTCCTCCAAGCCACGTCAGCAGACTTGTCTTTCCAAAGCACATCTATGATTGTCACTTCTCAGCTTATGAACTTTTGCTACGGGCCCACTCCCTGCTGGGTAAAGACCAGATCTCTTCCTATGGTGCACACTGCTTTCCAGATGCTGAGCCCTGGCCTCATGTCCTTGTCACTCACTTCTTTTCAGACTTCCCCAAATCTGGTGTGCCTAGGCCACAACAAAATACCTCTGTGCCCCGCTCACCCCAGTCCTCTGCCTAAAAACCTTCTGCTCCTCAGCTTGGCAATGTCTGTGTAGACCCAGTTCTCGTGGCAGTTTCTAGAGCATGTCCCCCTTAACCCCCTTAGATTGTGGGCTTCCCAGAGCAGTTTGCACAAACTCCTATTCCTTTCAGCATTCATCTTTTTTATTTTTGGAGAGAGTCTTACTTTGTTGCCCTCAGTAGAGTGAGATGGTGTCACAACTCACAGCAACCTCAAATTCTTGGGCTCAAGCGACTCTCTTCCCAAGTAGCTAGGACTACAGGCACCCACCACAATGTCAGCTATTTTTAGAGATGAGATCTTGCTCTGGCTCAGGCTAGTCTCAAACTTATGAGCTCAGGCAATCTACCTGCTGTAGCCTCTCAAAGTATTAGGATTAGAGGTGTGGGCCAATATGTCCCGCCCTGCATTCATCATTTTAATTTAAATGTATAGCCTCCATTGGGCATGAGCTCTGGAGAGCAGAAACTATGCTAGAAACATAGTAGGTGTTCAGTTAAGTTTCCATGATTGATTGAGTCTATATCACAACCCAGATTCCAAAGACACAAGAATTTTTTTCCTTTCTTCTTCTTTTTCTTTCTTTTTTTTTTTAAGATGGGCAGTTTATGCTTAGGCCACTCTTCCCTAATCCTTCTCTCCTTACTTTCCCTTTTTCTATTTCTTTATGCTTTCCTTTAGCTGGAAATCACTCCTCTCACCTCTCAGCATGATCCTCCCACTCCAAGGCTATGAAGACAATTCTTCCTTCTGGGGGAGCTCCCCCCCCGCTTCCTGGAGGAAGGTCAGGAAGACAGAGCAGGACCTGCCCCTCGGGGTGATGGTGGTTCTGCACCAGCAGTTTGTCCATTTGCAGCCAAATCTAAAAATACAAACCACACTGCCAAGGAGGACGCTGGAAACCACTCAAGTGGAATCAGCTCCAGAGACAACAGACATGCCTAGAGAGAGGAGAAAGAGTCATCACTGTCAAATCAGAGGCTCCATGGCCAGGCCTGGGCACAGAGATGCTCCTAACATTTTCCACATAGGTGGGGAAGAGAAGGTCATTATGGTATCACTGGCAGGTGGGACTGGAATTGGATGGGGGAGTGGTGAGGGAGGGAACAGAGGAACAACACAGGGACGTATTCCACCCAAGCACAGACTATGTTGTCCAGGGGACAACACAGAGATACTTATGGCTTGGGCTGGGTTGGATGGCTAAGGAGCTTATTGTAACTATGAATGATGCCAGGACTCTGCTTTTCAACAGGTGTGATTCTTTACACTGCTGAGGCCACTTTAAATGAGACCCAACCTGCATAATCTTGTAGAATCTTAGGAGAGATTTAGAAAGGGAACAGTACCTGCCCCACCACGGAGATAGGAATAGAAGTTTCCCAGCTAGCTCCAGAAAGAAAATTCTATGAACAAGAAGATCTTCTCCACTTTTGTGTTCACAGGCAGTTCAGCTGCTTCCTGGGACATTCCCTGTGTGGGGGACCGGGAAGGGAAACCTTATCAGGACAGATGGGCTGTGTCACTGCCTCTGAGACCCTTCTTCTGTTCTCAGAGGTGTTTGCCAGGGAGGTCCCTCGATGAGCTCTCGGCATCTCGTTACCATCTTCAAATGAGCATGGAAGGACATCTTGGCTCATGGATTTTTTTTTTCAGTATCCAGCACTGTTTGGTTAGTTCATTTGTACCTAGAATTCTATAGATTCTGAATGTCAACTAGGGAAAAGATAAATGTTCATTTTATCATAAGCGATGTGAAGTTTGTCACTGGTAAATAAGAGGGTAACTCAAAATACCGAGGAGCAATAGCATTGCTTAGTTCTCAGACCTCAAAAGCTTACAAAGGGAGTCCAGAATCCCTTTTCTCCACTTAGTGCAATTGAGGCTGCTGTGAGTGTGAATTGTGTAATTTTAGAAGCAAAGAGATGTCAACATTCATTCCATTCTGAACCCTAGAATCCCGACTCTATATCCCTCAGTCCTGGGCTCCCCAGAAATTTCCAAGGCCCAGTCAGATTTCAGTCCAATTCAGTGCCCTGGGGTAGGCTTCAGCTATGTCATCAGCCTCACAAACAAAACCCACACCGGGGTCTTCCCAGGCTTTTCCCAAACCCAGTTCTGTTACTGGAAATTGTTTTCACTGAGCCCCAGCTCTGTTCAGGACCATAGGTCTGCCCCATTTCCAGGGCTGCTATAAGCTTCATTAGAGAGTTTTCTCCAGAGCATAACAAGATTTCCTGCAGGTGATTTTCCCCATTTAATAATTCCAAGTCTTGCCTCCACTTTGCCCCTAACCCTTCATTCTATAGCAACACCAGGAAAAATCTCTCCGTGACCCTGCTACTACCGCACCTGCGGGAGCCAGCCACAGCCAGCAGCCATGATGCTGCCCACAGCGCTTCCATTGTTGGCTCTCTTAAAACCCAGTACTGGCAGCCCTTTTGTCTCCAGCCTCTTTGCTAACAATTGCTGACTCTCCCTACTCCCTGTGCTGCGGCTCTTCCTTCTCTCGGGGGCCAGTGACCCCCAGAGGAGGCTGGGGCATTGGAGTAAACAGAATAGCAGAATGAGTTCACACTACCATCTATCACTCTCTAGCTGGGGGATACTGGGGAGCTAATTTACCCCACTAAAGCCCAGTCTCCTCTAAGGGCAGAGCTCAACGCAGGCTCAGCCCATAGGAAACAAAGTAGCTATTTCTATGGGGTGAGGTGTCCTGCCCTTGCAACCCTCCATCCCTGTCTCTAAGGGCCAGATAAAACCACTTACGAATCAAAACATTAAATTCTAAAAAAATCTTTCTGTTTTCGAAGAATCCTAACAAATACCTTCTTATTTAATTTGAATCTTAACTCTGTGAGGTAGACAGAACATATGTAAGAACTTCCTTATTTTGGAATAGCTTGGTTAGATCTAAAGAGCTTTCCAAAATTCATCCAACTAGAAATGAAGGACCATTAGGATTCAATTGTTTTAAATCCCAGTCTAGGGCTTCCACGCTATCATACTGGTTACAATCATTAAATCTAAGTGAACTCTTCTTTTATTCTGATATTTAATCATTGATTATGTTTTCTTTTCAAAGTTTGTCTTGTTGAGGTGTACCTGTTTTGACAAATGAATACACTCACATAACCCCTACTCTACCAACTGAGAGAAAACTGTCATCACACAGGCACGCTCCCTTGATGAATCTCCCTCCATTTCTCCATGGAGCAACTCCACAATTCTGATTTCTGTTTTTTAATTTTTTTCTTAATTTCAGGTTATTATAAAGTTCTAAATAGCTAGGTCACAATTTTTGTATTTGTTAGGTAGAGTCCCTTGTGTAGTTGTGACCTGCACCCCAAAGGTGTGCCATACACCCTTACTTTGTGCCCTTTAAGTAGGAACACATCAATCCCCTTTCTGCCCCCAACTTGAATAGAATTCAGTTTTTCTCCTGTGTGGGCGTGTAGATCATCTACTGGCTTTGTAATAAAATCGAATATATTGAATTCTGGCTTATCCATTCTTGTGATACTTTATTAAGAAGAATGTGTTTCAACTCCATTCAGGTTAATACAAAAGATGTAAAATCTCCACCTTTTCTTATGGCTGAATGGCATACGTATACCACAGCCTGTTAATCTGTTCCTGAGTTGATGGGCATTTAGATAGATGCTAGTGATGGTAAATTGAGCTGTGATAAACAATCCAGTGCAAATATCTTTATGATAAAAGGATTTTCTTTTCTTCTGGGTAGATGCCTAATTGTAAGGTCAGATGAGGGGTCTAATTTGGGTTCTTTAAGGATTTGCCATACTTTTCCCCCAAAAGACTGTATTAGTTTGCAGTCCCACCAACAGTGTAAGAGTGTCCCTCTTTCTCCACGCATGCTCCAGCATCTGCAATTTTGAGACTTTGTGATGTGGATTATTCTCACTGGGGCTAAATGAATATCTCAAGGTGATTTTGATTTGCATTTCTCTGATGATTAGGTATGATGAGCATTTTTTTCATATGTTCGTTAGCCATTTATCTGTCTTCCTCAGAGAAGGTTCTGTTCAGGTCTCTTGTCCGTGATAGAGGGATTGTTAGCTCTTTTTTGTTGATTAATTTTGAGTTCTCTATAGATCCTAGTCGTCAAGCCTTTGTCTGATTCATAACGTGCAAAAATCCTTTCCCATTCTGAAGGTTGTGCTTTAATTGTTGTGTCCTTAGCTATACAAAAAGCTTTTCAGCTCAACTAAGTCCCGTTTGTTAATTTTTGTTGTTGTTGCATTTACCACTGAAGTCTTCTTCATAAAATCTCTCCCTAGGCCAACATCCTCAAGAGTTTTTCCAACATTTTCTTCCAGGATTTTTATCATTTCATGTATTAGATTTAAATCTTTTATCCATCTTGAGTCAATTTTTGTAAGTGGCAAAAGGTGCAGGTGCAATTTCAGTCTTTTACATGTGGTTATCCAGTTCTCCCAGCACCATTTATTGAATAGGGATTCTTTGCCTCAGTATATGTTTTGTTTGATTTATCAAAAATTAAATGGCTAAAAGAGACTGGTTTCATCTTGGTTTTCTATTCAGTTCCATATGTCTACATTTCTATATTTGTACCAATACTATGCTGTTTTGATCACTGTGGACTATTAATATAGCCTAAAGTCTGGTATAGTGATGGCTCCAGGTTTGTTTTTATTAATAAAAAATGGCCTTGGTTATATGGGTTTTTGACTGGTGCCATACAAAATAAAGAATTATTGTTTCCAGTTCTTCAAAGTATGATGCTGTTATATTAATGCGGATTGCATTGACTCTGTAGATTGCTTTGGGTAGTATAGACATTTTAACAATGTTGATTTTTTCTACCCAACAGCATGATATGTTCTTCCATTTGTATATGTCTTCTGCTATTTCTTTTCTTAGGGTTTCATAATTTTCTTTATAAGGCTCATCACCTGTTTTGTTAGAACAGGTGAATATTTCATTTTCTTTGAAGCTACAGTGAAGGGAATTGTACCTTTGATTAGCTTCTTGATGTGGTTGTTATTGGCCTATGAAAAGGCAGCTGATTGTGGACATTGATTTTATACCCTGAGATGTTACTGTATTTCTTGATCACTTCCAGGAATCTTGTGGCTGAGTCTTGGGATTTTCTAAGTATAAGAGCAGATCATTGGCAAAGAGTGGAGAGTTTGACTTCCTCTGCCCCCATTTGATGCCCTTTATATCCTTCTCTTGCCCGATTGCACTAGATAGAACTTTCAGTACTGTATTGAATAGTAATGGTGATAGAGGACATCTTTATCTGGTTCCTGTTCTAAGTGAAAAAGTTTTGGTTTTACTCCATTCAGTATGATATTAGCTGGGTTTTTTGTTTTTGTTTTGTTTTTTTTGTAGGTGGCTTAAATCAGTTTAAGAAATGTGCCACCTACACCTATGTTCTTAAGTGTTCTTATTAGACAAAGATCCTGAATGTTATCAAATACTTTTTCTGCATTTACTGAGAGGATCATATGGTCTTTGTTTTTGCTTCTGTTAATATGGTGAATTACATTAAAAAATTTGGGTATGTTAAATCATCCTTACATCCCTGGGATGAAAACAACTTGTTTGGGATGTATAATTTTTAAAAAATGTGTAGCTATAATTTATTGACTAAGATTTTACTATTTTTGCTTCAATATTTATTAGTGAAATCAATCTGCATTTATCCTTTTTAGTTGGGTCTTTTCCTGGTTTTGGTATCAGGGTGATTGCTTCACAGAATGTGTTAGGGACGGTTCCTTCCTTCTCAATGTTTTGGAATAGGTTCTGGAGTACAGGTCTGAGCTCATCTATGAGGGTTAGATAGAATTCTGGTGTGAAGCATCTGGTCCAGGGCTTTTTTTCGTTGGAAGAGTTTTTATTATTGCTTCAATTTCAGTGTTTGATATTGGTCTATTTAAGAGATCTATTTCTTCCTGGCTATGTCTAGGGATATGGTATGATTCCAGGTATTGGTCCATTTCCTCCACATTGTCAAATGTCTGGGCATAGAGTTTCTTGTAGTAGTCAGAGTTAATCTCTTATATCTCAGTGATATGTGTTGCTTTTTCATTTTTTTTTTTTTATTGTTGGGGATTCATCGAGGGTACAAAGAACCAGGTTACACTGATTGCATTTGTTAGGTAAAGGCCTTCTTATAATTGTGTCCCACCCCAAAAAGGTGTGTCACACACTGTGACCCCCCCACCTCCTCACCTCCTTCCCGCTTTCTGCTCTTCCCTTCCTGACCCCCTCTCTCCTTTCCTCTCTCTGCTCTCCTCTTCCCCCATCCCCCACCTTGTACAGGTCATCAACTATCCTCATATGAAAATTGAGTACATAGGATTCTTGCTTCTCCATTCTTATGATGCTTTACTTAGAATAATGTGTTCCACTTGCATCCAGGTTAATACAAAGAATGTAAAGTCTCCTTTTTTTTTTTTTTTTGCAGTTTTTGGCAGGGGCTGGGTTTGAACCTACCACCTCTGGTATATGGGGCTAGCACCCTACTCCTCCTTTGAGCCACAGGTGCTGCCCTAAGACTTTTTTTTTTTTTAGACAGCCTCAAGCTGTCTCCCTGGGTAGAGTGCCATGACATCACCCCTCATAGCAACCTTTAATTCCTGGGCTTAAGTGATTCTCTCACCTCAGCCTTCTAAGTAGCTGGGACTATAGGGACCCATCACAATAACTGGTTATTTTTTGGTTGTAGTTATCATTGTTGTTTGGCAGGCCCAGGCTGGATTCGAACCTGCCAGGTCTGGTGTATGTGGCTGGTGCCTTAGCTGCTTCAGCTACAGGTGCTGAGCCAAGTCTCCATTTATTTTAATGGCTGAATAGTACTCCATGGTGTACATACGCTACAGGTAGTTAATCCATTCCTGAGTTGGTAGGCATTAGGCTGTTTCCACATTTTGGTGACAGTAAATTGAGCTGAGATAAACAGTCTAGTGCATGTGTCCTTATTGTAAAAGATTTTTTTTCCTGTCTGGATAGATTCCCAATAATGGGATTGCAGTATCAAGTGGGAGGTTTAGCTTGAGTTCTTTGAGGGTTCTCCATACTTCCTTCCAAAAGGGTTGTATTAGTTTGCAGTCCCACCAGCAGTGTAAAGGTGTTCCTTTCTCTCCACATGTACGCCAGCATCTGCAGTTTCAAGATTTTGTGATGTGGGCCATTCTCGCTGGGGTTAAATGGTATCTCAGGGTGGTTTTGATTTGCATTTCTCTAATAATTAGGGATAATGAATATTTTTTCATATGTTTGCTAGCCATTCGTCTGTCTTCTTTAGAGAAGGTTCTATCCATCTCTCTTGCCCATTGATATATGGGATTGTTGGGTTTTTTATGTGGATTAATTTGAGTTCTCTGTAGATTCTAGTTATCAAGCTTTGGTCTGATTCAAAATATGCAAATATCCTTTCCCATTCTGAAGGTTGTCTGTTTGCTTTAGTTGTTGTCTCTTTAGTAGTACAGAAGCTTTTCAGTTTAATTAAGTCCCATTTGTTTATTTTTGTTGGTATTACAATTGCCATGAAAGTCTTCTTCATAAAGTCTTTGCCCAGGCTATATCTTCAAGTGTTTTTCCTATGCTTTCTTTGAGGATTTTTGAAGTTTCATGCCTGAAATTTAGGTCTTTTATCCATCTTGAATCCATTTTTGTGAGTGGAGAAAGATGCGGGTCCAGTTTCAGTCTTTCACATGTGGATATCCAGTTCTCCCAGTACCCTTCATTGAATAGGGATTCTTTCCCCCAGTGTATGTTTGTTTGGTTTATAGAAGATTAGGTGAGGGGTGGTGCCTGTGGCTCCAAGGGGTAGGGCACCAGCCCCATATGCTGGAGGTGGCAGGTTCAAACACAGCCCCGGCCAAAAACTGCAAAAAAAAAAAAAGAAGAAGAAGAGGATTAGGTGGCTGTAAAGTGTTTGTTTCAG
Organism: Galagoides demidoff; assembly: GCA_963574575.1. Lineage (NCBI taxonomy): Eukaryota > Metazoa > Chordata > Mammalia > Primates > Galagidae > Galagoides > Galagoides demidoff. Next base: position 2,216 of record CAUYQV010105408.1, on the reverse strand, counting down.
TTCATTTCCTGGTTTTCTATTTGATTCCAAATGTCTATGTCTCTATTTTTGTGCCAGTATCACACTGTTTTGACCAGTATGGCCTTGTAACAGCCTAAAGTCTGGTATGCTGATGCCTCCAACTTTGTTTTTATTACTAAGAACTGCCTGAACTATATGGGTTTTTTTTCTGGTTCCATACAAAATGAGGAATTGTTTTTTCCAAGTCTTGAAAGTACAATGTTGTTATTTTAATAGGGATGGCATTGAATCTGTAGATTTCTTTCTTTCTTTGAGACAGTCTTACTATGTCACCCTTGGTAGAGTGCTGTGGTGTCACAGCTCACAGGAACCTCAAACTCTTAAGCTTAAGTGATTCTCTTGTCACAGACTCCCAAGTAGCTGGGACTATAGGTGCTTGCCACAATGCCCGGCTATTTTTTGATTGTAGCTGTCATTGTTGTCTGGCACACCTGGGCTGGATTTGAACTTGCTAGTTCCAGTGTATGTGGCTGGCACCCTAGCCACTGAGCTACAGGCTCCAAGCCGCTGAATCTTTAGCTCACTTTGGGAAGTATAGACATTTGAGCAATGTTGATTTTTCCTAGCCTTGAGCATTGTATGTATTTTCATTTGTTATTATCCTCTATTTCTTTCCTTAGGGTTTCATAATTTTCTTTATAGAGGTCCTTCACCTCTTTTATTAGGTATATTCCTAGGTATTTCTTTGAAGCTATGGTGAAGGGGATTGTGTCCTTAATTAGTCTCTCATCCTGGCTGTTATTGTTAGAGGCTACTGACTTGTGGACATTGATTTTATGTCCTGAGACATTACTTTATTTTTTCATAACTTCCAGGAGTCTTGTGATTGAGTCTTTGTGGTTCTCTGAGTATAAGATCATATCATCAGCAAAGAGGGAGAGTTTGACCTTCTCTGCTACCATTTGGATGCCCTTTATTTCCTTCTCTTGCCTGATTGTATTGGCTAAAATTTTCAGTACTATGTTGAAAATTAGTGGCAATAGAGGACAATTTTGTCTGGTTCCAGTTCCAAGTAGAAAAGCTTTCAGTTTTACTCCATTCAGTAAAATAGTAGCTGTGGGTTTGTCATAGATAGCATTGATCACTTTAGGAAATTTGCCACCTATGCCTATAGTCTTCAGTGTTCTAAACAGAAAATGATGCTGGATTTTATCAAATGCTTTTTCTGCATCTATTAAGACGGTCATATGGTCTTTGTTTTTGCTTCTGTTGATACAGTGAATAACGTTTGTGGACTTGCATATGTTAAACCAGCCTTGCTTCCCTGGGATGAAACCTACTTGATCATGATGTATGACTTTTTTGATGATAAGCTGTAATCTATTGGCTAGGATTTTGTTGAGAATTTTTTGCATCTATATTCATTAGTGAAATTGATCTGAAGTTCTCTTTTTTAGTTAGGTCTTTTCCTGGTTTTGGTATCAGGGTGATGCTTGCTTCATAGAAGATATTGAGGAAGATTCTTTCCTCTTCAATTTTTTGGGAATAATTTCTGGAGGGTAGGAATAAGCTCTTCTGTGAAGGTTTGATAGAATTTTGGTGTGAGGTTATCCAGGCCAGAGCATTTTTTTTGCTGGGAGAATTTTTATTGTTCCTTTGATCTCAGTGCTTGCAATTCATCTGTTCAGGAGATCTATATCTTCCTGGCTAAGTCTAGGAGAGGGTGTGATTCAAATATTGATCCATTTCCTTTACATTGTCAAATTTCTGGGCATAAAGTTTCTGGAAGTATTCAGAGATAATCTCTTGTATCTCTGTGGCGTCTGTTGTTACTTACCCTTTATCATTTCTGATTAAGATTACTAGAGATTTTACTTTTCTATTTCTAGTTAGTCTGGCCAAAGGTTTATCTATTTTACCTATTTTTTCAAAAAGCCAACTTTTTGTTTCATTAATTTTCTGAAGGGTTCTTTTGTTTTCAATTTCATTGATCTCTGATTTAATTTTGGATATTTCTTTTCTTCTGCTTTGGACAGGTTCATTACAATGTGTCTTCAAGATGCTCTATTTGTGTTGAGATGACACAGACTTTGATATTCCCCTAAAAGGAGTGGTTTTTTTTTTTTTTTATTGAGACGGAGCCTCAAGCTGTCCCCCTGGGTAGAGTGCCATGGCATCACAGCTCATAGCAACCTCCAACTCCTGGGCTCAAGCGAGTCTCCTGCCTCTGCCTCCCAAGTAGCTGGGACCACAGG
>CAUYQV010105406.1:0-23029 GCA_963574575.1 Galagoides demidoff | reverse complement strand
GCAATTATGAATTGGGCTGCAATAAACATTCTGATACAAATATCTTTGTTGTAATTCGATTTTTGGTCTTCTGGATATATACCTAATAAAGGAATTGCAGGATCAAATGGCAGGTCTATTTTTAGTTCTCTCAGTGTTCTCCAGGTGTCTTTCCAAAAGGAATGAATTAATTTGCATTCCCGCCAGCAGTATAGAAGTGTTCTCTTTTCTCCACATCCACGCCAACATCTCTGGTTTTGAGATTTTGTGATATGGGTTAATCTTACTGGAGTTAGATATCTCAAAGTAGTTTTGATTTGCATTTCTCTGATGATTAAGGATGGATATCATTTTTTCATATATCTGTAGGCCATGCACTTCTCTTCTTTAGAGAAATTTCTATTCAAGTCCCTTGCCCACCCTGAGATGGCATCGCTTGTTTTTTTCTTGCTAATACATTTGAGTTCTCTGTGGATTCTGGTTATTAAACCTTTGTTGGAGACATAACCAGGAAATATTTCTCCCATTCTGAGGGCTGTCTACCCACTTTATTTACTGTGTTCTTCACATGCCTTTTCTTAAAGAATGATAAGCCATTATCAAATCTAGCAGAAAAATCACCACTAAATTGTTGGTGTCACCAACTAAGAATTAAGTGTTTGGGAAGGCTCCTGATTCATGATTTAGAAAGAATTACAATGGGCAGCATCTGTGGCTCAGTGAATAAGGTGCTGGCCCCATATACTGAGAGTGGCAGGTTCAAACCCAGCCCCAGCCCAACTGCAACAAAAAAGTAGCCAGGCATGGTGGTGCGTGCCTGTAGTCCCAGCTACTTGGGAGGCTGAGGCAAGAGAATCGCCTAAGCCCAGGAGTTGGAGGTTGCTGTGAGCTATGATGTTATGGCACTCTACCAAGGGCAATAAAGGGAAATTCTTGCTACCAAAAAAAAAAAAAAAAAAAAGAAAGAAAGAAAAAAGAAAGAACTACAATATTGACCTCCGCAGGAAATAGGTGGTGACTTTCTTGCTTATTTTTCTGCCCATGGAAAGTCAATCTTCAAATCCTGAAAATGCATTAAATCCTCTAAATCTCATGCAGCTTTGGAAAAAAGAGGAGTTAGTCAGTGATTGTGTGCCAAACTGAGGCAGTTGTGGGGGGTATATTTTGGGTTTGCAAGAGAAAGAGAGATCCCAGGAAGCAAGAGCTGTTTCTATTGGTTGGATGGACAGGGGCTCTGATGAAGACACAGGGATTGTGCTTTTTCCCACAGGATTCTGTGGTTGTTCTTCAGGGGCTGATCAAAATGTAATTGACCTAAACAGGTATAATGCAATCTGGTAATACAAGATTAAGCTGATTGTATTGAAATTGAACATAAACTGGGTAATTAAATTGTTTTCAAAAACATTGTGTGTATTTGAAAAATAAGCTGGTCAACAAGATACGTCATGAGCTGCAAAGTGTCACTAGCTTTTGACCTCTGTAGAAATTTGAGAATAGCTTGAATCTACTCTTCAAGGTGGGGGGGAGTCCTATCATTTGATGTGGTACCCACACCTCGACCCATGCAATTTTATCTTTACTTTCTACTCTTTCATTCATGGTGTGATGACACCCTATGATTCCATGGCTCAAAGAGGTTAGAAAGTCACTAGTCTAGCAGATGATAGCTGGATGTCTAAGAAGAGAAAGCTGTCCCAGACGGTTCTTCAATTGTTCCTCATTACTGAGCAGCTGAGAGATGAGGGCATATGTCTGTCTTTGTCTATGGGCCTGGGATGTGGTAGCATTGTCACGTGGTAGCATTGTGACAATCCGACAAGTCTTGTATTGCATCCCCTTGTCCCAGGAGAAGCATGTGGCTGTCTTCCCGACTTGAAATATACACATGGAGGAAGCCCAGCGACTCATCCCTTAGTAGGAAGGAGAGGTGTGATTGAATGTTGCCCAGCTGTGGGCTTCTCCTTAGAGCAGGACCCATGATCAATCATCCCATTTATCTGACAGCTGAACAAGCCTGTTAAACAATGCCCAAAGCACTTACTGTCTGGAGCAAGCAGGAAAGTTATGGCTTTCATATGTATACACTGATGGTTTCTTCTGTTATTTACCTTAACAAAGCAACTCAACACAATTAGTGCAAACTACCAAAAGCTCCTGATTATATTTAGCTAACGGATTCTGTTTAAAGAGCAAGTAGTTAATGGTCTAAAGCACAGACTGCCATCATAGCAGCCCTAATAAGCTGGAAAACACAAGGAGAATAAGCACCAAACATTTGCCTGGTGGGGGGTGGTGACTGAACCTGGAAACGCACCAACAGGCTCCACTCTGTGTGCTCAACTGTCTTACACAGAGAAGCCCTGGAAGCAGGAGGACCCATGAGGACTTTGCCCCCTTTGTGCTTTAATCCATCCAGTTTTATTGTCAGCTCCTAGCTGCGGGCTTCCTTGGGTCCAGGATAAAGGTGGTCAGTGAAGCCCTGACAGGATCAGAAAAGGATGGCGGAGATGAACAGGGAGGCAAGGATGGGCTTGCTGCGTCATGCTCAGATGTCAAGGATGGAAAACAGAAAAGGGGGTGGTGATGGCAGAATTTTAGAGAAGTGCAAGGTGAAGGATGGGGCTGGCACATAGTCTCTGTGATGCCACCATCAGGATATGGACCAGGAGAATCAAGAGACAGTCAAACCACAGAGAGGCATGGGCTTGGCAAGGAGCTCAGGGCCAGAAGGCATTGGCACAGGAAGGGGACTGAGGCTTTGGGGCAGGGTGACCACAGTTAGACTCTGTCCTAACTCATTTGGGGTAATCCTTGAATGCTCTCAGCCTCAGCTTTTTATTTGTACAATGGGGAAATGATAAAACCCACACAACAGGTCTGATGTGCCATGTAAATGCAATAATATTAAAAAGACAAGTTACCCCATGGTGCCTGTCACACGGACACGCTCAGCACAGTGAACGTTTGGTCTGTGTCATTGTTGTCCTGGCTCCTGTTCTGGTGGCTTGACCAGGCATCAGCTAACAAGGGAGTGTCTCTCTCCATATTCTTGCTCTTTAAAGGAGAAGAGATGTGGCTTCTGACTCCACTCTGAATGTTTTCTGGGGTCACTGGGTGGATATTTTGACTTTCTAGCCAAACTTGTTGCAAATATTTTGGTAATTATTTTGTCCTATACTGGGACAGTATATGAAGCCACATTTCTTAATTTAGTGTCTTTGTGAAGGGGACACATTCAGAATGAACCAATCACAGTGTTAACATATACATGTGGGCAGTTGTCTTTGTAAACTGACACTTAGGGAGGATTATGCACCAGTCCATACGATGTATGTGTTTTCTTATTTCTCACTCAGTTGAAAGTAGTTATATTCCATCCTCCTTTTTACAAGATGGGAGACTGAGGCAACTGGCCCACAGCCACAGAAATTGTCATTGATTGTTTATGATGCTCTAAATCTTCTGTACTCCCTTCATAGTTCAACAATTACCTATTTGGTAAATCCTGCTTTTCCAACACAATGTCATAAAAATGCTACCATCACCATTAAACCCTTACAATCCCAGCCTTCTGTGCTGCCAGGGTGCCAACAGACATGAGCCATCTGGGGCTCTAGGCGGGATCCCAGGCACCCATTTTGTGGTGGGAGTGGGGTCAGAGGCAATGTTCCTGCAGCAGCATTTCCCTTGCCAGAACCACTGTGGTTCTGGAAAGTAATCTTGAAAGTTCAGCCTATGGCCTGTTGGCCCTGCCTTTCCAAAGAGCACATAAGATTTTTAAAATCCCTCAAAAACCTCCCCTCTGTTTACAACTCAGAACCTCATCTGAAAATCTGATTTGGGCTCTGGTCTTTATTTCTGTAAAGCTCATTACAGCCTGGAAAGATGACTGCCTGCTGCCAGATGCCTCCTTCCTTGCACAGTCCTACCTGCATCCACCTGGTGACAGTCAGGCTTCTGTGCTCCAAAACCCACGCAGTTCCCCTCCCTTTCTTGGCAGGTAGATTCCTGTACTATACTGAAGAAACCCCTTCCCGCCCCCCAAGACTTTAGGGTTCCAAGGCTGAGCAGTAAAGCAGATTACATCCCATTATGATCTCTCATCTTGCTTTTTGGGAACACTGAGCCACATTAACTACCATTACCTTGGAGGAGGATAGGTCTTTTTCACTGGCTGTTCTCATCCCAGACTCATCAACTGTTTAGGTTTCTAGCCCAGCCCTGGGCCAAGGAGATACCCTTGCACACATTTCCCGAGTGAGTGCTTAATAAGTCGATTGATTCCTCTGGGTGCCTGAGCTCTCTAGTGCCCGTTTGTTTGTGTCTCTTTAGCTCTTTATTCTATAGCTAGCTTGTTCATAGTATGTTTTTTGACTGGACAAAGTCTGTGATCTCATTTCCCTCCGAAACCTTTCAGTTTGTGCACGTAGCCAGCCTAATATTCCTTCCACAGAAGATGTCTGCCAAGTTGGTCTGCCTCTCACAGGAAAGCTGGAAGTAAAAACAGGAAGTTGGTATGCAAAATATAGGAAATAGTAATTCCTTTAAAACAATTTCAATTTACCTATCATTTTTTTAGCCTATTCAGATATAATTAGCATGTCAACTTTTATAATTTTATGCTCTTATGGGAGATTATCTTTCCATTGAAGCTTTTGATGGTATAATTTTATAAGTGTGCAGGTATTCACTTATAATTTGAAATAATATCTTGTATATAGCTGCTTACATCCCTCTTCTTTCTAATTTTGTTGATTTATGACTTTTATCTTCATCAGTTTCAACGTGACTTTGTCTTTTTTGAATAATACCTCCAGAGAACCAGGTTGTAGATTTATGACTCCTACTCATTTTCTATTTTTAATGTCCACTTTTATTTATCATTCTGTTATGTTTCTTTTTTCTTAGTATTTTTAAGCACAATGTTTAGCACCCTTTTGCTTTTATATTTTTATATTGTAGTGTCAGGTAATGCTCTGATTTTGCAAATGAGGTCTGCTGCACTAGGATCCCACAAATTCTGCTCTTTTAAAAATTATTTTAATTGCCTTATAACTGTATAGTTACTGCCTTCTGCATTCCTCTCTGCACCAATATTATGCAATACAGTGTGAATGTTAAAAGTGAGGCTTCATCATAAGATTGCCTGGGTTAGAATCTCAATTTCAGTCCTAACTAACACATCTTCTTTGGAGGTGTATGATGAGAACAGAGTAGATAATCAATGTTTTTGTTTAAACTATTATGTACGTGTTCATAGCAAAGTTCCCTTGGGAACACTCAAGGATGGAAAAGTATTTGGGGTATTGGGAGTATTGCTTACAAGTGCAGGCTCAGGAGTGGTAGTGAAGCTGCAGCATTGCACATTTACCCACTGCTGCTCCCTTAGTCTTCTCTTAGTGTAGGACATCTCTTCAGATGCCTTCCCCTACCTGTGCCCTACAGGTGGTATAAATTCTACCTGTGTGACTCATTCATGCACATGGTATAAATTATACATCCCATAAACCATCCCACACACCACCCTGTCACTGTAACTCTTTTTATTTCTTCTAGTCTGTCTTTTGTAGTGTGCCCTTCACCTTTTCTTTCAATCTTAGTAAAGGTTGGAACATAAATATTCTTGTTTTTAACAATACCAGTGATTATTTGACAATACTGATGGGCAATCATATGCAGGTGTACTAAAATGCAATAATTTTATATATTTATTTATTTATTTGAGACAGCGCCTCAAGCTATCCCACTGGGTAGAGTGCTATGGCATCACAGCTCACAGCAATGTCCAACTCGTGGGTTCAAGCGAGTCTCCTGCCTCAGCCTCCCAAGTAACTGGGACCATAGGCACCCACCACAATGCCTGGCTATTTTTTGGTTGTAGCCATCATTGTTGTTTTGGCCAGCCAAGGCTGAATTCGAACCCGCCACCTTAGGTGTACGTGGCTGGCACCTTAGCCACTTGAGCCACAGGCGCCAAGTCAAAGCAATAATTTTAAACTCTCCTTTATTGAATATGAGAAGTTCTTGCTTTTTAGCTTAATTCTTTTTTCTTATTTTTATAGATCTTACCTATGATGAACATTGTTCAACTTTTTTCTTACATGATATTTTGGTTTTACTGGCAAAAATCCTTGTGCTCTATGTTCACCTTGATTTTGTTCTCTTTTGAATGGTTTCTTTACTTGTTAATAAAAAATAATCTCCAAGAAAACATTGCTTTAATTCAGCCCTTATATTTCTGGATAATTGGTTGACATATTTCCAAAGTTTTAAGTGGGTGTTTGCCTCTCTGCATGCTTTCCTTATTAATGTCAGCTTGACTTGGGTGACTTATTTTCCCTTTAATAAAGTTTTCTGAAAATTAAATTGATCAGTCATTAATTTTTATGTACCCGCCATGATGGTTAATTTTAATCTTTCAACTTGACTGGGCCATGGGGTGCCCAGATAGCTGGTTATGTTATTTCTCAGAGTGTCTTTGAGGGTGTTTCTGGAAGAGATCAACATTTGAATTGGTAGGATTGAGTAAAGCAGATGGCTCCTCTAGTGTGGGTGAGGCTCTTGCCATGCCTTGAAGGCCTGGATAGAATAAAAAGGCAGAGAGGAAGGTTTGATGCTTGAAATAGGACATTTATCTCCAGCTCTCCATGTGCCTGGTTCTCAGGCTCTAATCTCCAGACTGGAATCCACACCATTAGACTACTGATCTCCTGGGTCTCTAGCTTGCAGATGGCAGACTGTGGGACTCAGTCTCCGTAATCTTGTGAGTCAATTCCTTACACCAAATCTCCTTGTATATCAAGTATACACACATACATATGAGGTTGGAAATTAGGTTCGCAATCTCATTCTAGAAAATGTGCTACCTACCTCACTGCTGAATATCACCACGGCCACCTTTGGGGTACTACCTTTGGGAAGCTATGCATGGATGCCAGTGCCTAGTCTACCCTTAAGAGGACTTTTTCTAGGGTCAATTTGTGAAATTAATTGTTCACACTTCAGGAAAAGAGTTTTAAAATTGCTTTGAAGGGTGGACCGGGCGCTAGTCTCAGTGCACAGCTTCTCAAGGGGAATACCTCAAAAATTACTATAGAGATATTCAGTAAGGAGGTGTGTAGCACTTTTTCTAGGATGAGCGCTCAGACTTAGTTCTCTGACTTAATACACCCCCCCAAGACACACACACGCCCATGACGCGCACATAGTTGGCTTTTGATATCTATGAGGGATTGGTTCCAAGACCCCCCCTCAAATAATAAAATTGGTGATGCTCAAGACCCCTACATAAAATGGTGTAGTATCTGCATATAACTTGTGCATATCCACTCATATACTTTAAATCATCTCTAGAACATTTATAATACCTAATAAAATTAAAATGGATGTAAATAATTGTTATACTATAGTGTCTTTTATTTTTATTATTTTTTATTGTTCTTTTTTTCTGAATATTTTCAATGTCTAGTTGGTTGAGCCTGTGGATGTGGAACCCGTGGAATCCATGGATACATTCAGCAAACTGTATGTATATCTTATCAGTTCTGTTTCTCTGGAGAACCCTGACTACTGTACTACCATGACTTGTCAGTTAACAAAAATAGTACATTCTAATTGCTGAAAGCTTGTTAGGGGAATCCCTTTACGAAGCCTGAGACTCACATCACCACCTGGTAGGAATGTTATGGTGGGAATGGATGGGAGAGTGGGCCCTTGCTCCTTTCTTGTGCATTGTATCTTTCCAGTGCTCTGAAGTTATTGTAGTTATAACATGGGGAGAAAGTGCATGTAATCAGCTGTAAGCCCCTCTGCTTAGACATAATGATTGATGCAGCAGCTTTCACTTCATGCCCCCTAAATAGTTTCATGACTAGAGGACATCTGTGATCCACATTTTTTTTTTAACTGTAGTTTTTTCCCAAGAAGGTGTTAGAAAGGCTTGGGACATATTCTGCTTCCTTCCCCTCCCTGACTCTACCCCTGTTTCCTTGGGTTATGCAAAAAGAGACTCTGCTGCAAAGCCTTAGCAATTCTTCCATCTGCTCCCATCACTAAGAAGATCACCAGTCTGGAGGCTTGGGATTCTTTAAATAATTTATGAATCCACCTTTAGGTACACAGCAGAAACACTGCACATAATATCCAGATGTTAACAAACACGGGTTATGAATGGGAATGAAAGAAGAATGGTGCCCTTTGATTGGTCTTTCCCAGCAAGAGCGGCCACAGTGTACTGGCACATCTTGAAGCACTCTCCTGGGTACAAAGACCTGGGGCCTGTTATATGTTAATGTACCTGGGCCTCTGTGTTCCTACTTAACTCCCCAGGTGGTTGCAACACATCCCAAGTAGAAGAGCTACTACCTAAATTGTCAGGATGCTCCATCATCTTTTATCAGCTCTCTGATACATTTCACTTTTCCAGACCACCACCACCACGATCTGACCTCTAAGACTCTAATCCTCTTGATTTTTCTTGCCCCAAACATACTAAGAAGTTTGTTTGAAACTCTGATTTATCTGCATCAAACAATCTCCTTGTTTTTATGTTTTTCCAGATGTGAATGGCAGAGTCCTCTTCCTGTGTCCTCATTGTCTAGCTCTGCTCCCAGCTTTCTCTATCTTTGTATGCTGCTAGCAGGGGCTTCCTGATGACACCAGGCATTCTGTGGTGACTTAGCTGCCTTTATTGAATTTTTTTTTCCTTTTTGCAATTTTTATTTCCTTTAGTTTAAGTACTCTACCAGTGGTGTCATTAGTCTTCACCTTCCACCCCTACCTTTCACTGCCCTGGTCTATTTTCAAGCTAACAGCTAGAATAATCTTTTGAAAATATGTCCCCTTAAACCCTTTAGTGATGACCTGTGACAAGCCCAAATTCTGTTCATGGTTTTGAAATAATCTGGTCCCTGGTATATTTCTGTCCTTATCCTGCAACACTTACCCCCTTGGTGTAGTAGATACTGTGATGTGTGGCCCAAATTCCCCTCCAGGACTGAAAAAAATTATTTCCTGCAGCTGTCAGGATCTTGGGAAAATAGCCCAGAGGTGGAAACAGCTGCTTCTCCTATGGCCAGCAGTGCCCCCTTCCTGGGCAGTGTGAATCAATGACTGGTGGATGAATGAATGGGCACAGGGTCTGGCATCCTTGCTGTAATGCAGAACACCACCAAAGGGCCATCCTAGCTTGAGATGCCCTGAGAGGTTGGCTGAGTCCTCTACTGAAACTATATCATGGTCCAACTTTTTTTCAGTCGGTTTCCTCCCCCCTTCCTTTTATGTGTGTTGATCTGACAGTACTCCTTATGTAATCTCATTCTGAGAGTCGGCCTGCTAGGGATCCCAGCTGTACCACTTGGTCACTTTCCTCCAGCCCTGGGCCTCCTTGCTTGGCTCAGATGATGCCATGATAGCACCTGAGGGCCATAACGTGGGCTGTGTTCTGCACTCTTGCTTTCCCCTTGGCTTCTCTCAATGGCTGGCTTCTTCACTCCAGGGCTCTGGTGAAATGCCCACCTCATCAAGCAGGCCTTCGTGGCCTCCCTCCGTAAAATGAAAACCCGTTTCTCATTGCCCTGTTTTATTTTCCACTCATCCTCACTACCACCTGACACAAATATTTTCTGTTCTGTCTTCCACTACCCGTGTGTATGCTTCATGGGAATATTTTGTTTATTGCTCTTTCCCCAGTGCCTGGCACAGAGTAAAAACTGAATCAATATTTGTCAAAAGAGTGAATAATGAGTGAATTCTATTTGCCTTCCCGCTTTAAGTCTGCAAGTGCTTTCTCTGGCCATGCTTCCTCCTGCTTGGCTGCAGTCGGGTGGCTGGGATTTCCACCCAGAGAGAGCATATCATGAAGTATGTTCTTCAGGAGCAGATTTAGTCTCTGGGAACAGGAGGGTGGGGGAGATAGGATTCTTGGAAGATTGCCCAGAGAAAGCCCTGTTCCCAGAAGGGAGGAAGAAATAATTTTCTGGCTTGTTTCTTCCTTTTTTTCTTAGAAAAACTTTTCCTCTGCTGTATGTGAGCTGTCATATTTCAAAGCCTCGGACACTGACCTCTGCATCTGCTGCCTTTTGCCTTTAACCTCATCTCTGTCTGTTATGAGGGAACTCCAAGGAGGGGCTGAGCTGTTGCTGACAGTGATCAGCGCATGGCTTGGCCGTGGCAGAGATACCCTCGTTTGGGGGGACTAGTCAGTTACCAGTGAATCTCCCCAATTCACTCCGTCACTGAGTTCACACTTAATACTTCCCTGTTTTAAAATTCTCCTTCATTAATAAAAAATGAATACGAACGCCTTGAGACACAGTATTTCACTTAAGATAAATAAAATGAGTAAGTCCTAAATTTGCACTTGTCTTGTACTTAACAAGTTTTTGTTTTTAATTCCCTCCCACACCAGACTGTGAGACCCGAATGAACATTCCTTTCCCACTGTGGGTGGGTTACAGTGGGAAGGAAGCCCTCGGTCCTCTATCTGATTTCTGGAAGACCTGGACTGTGAAGGGCTATTTGCAGACCCCATCGGAGGTGCCCAGGTAAATGAGCAGTGACGGATTCAATTAACTGATAAGAATCTATTAGAGGATCCGAGCCATCTTGTTTGAACACGGAGCATTATGTACAAAGAACCGCCCGGGTGGCTGTCGTTTCTTTCCCGGGGAAATCTGAGGGTCCTGTGTGTGCCACAGCCCAGCAGGTGGCGACATACACATTTTAGGGATAATTGATTTTAAATGCCAATAAGCCCTATAGGATTTTTTTTCTGTGAGAAAAATTCCTCTAATTGGATGGCCGGAAGAGCAGAGCTCCCCATTTCTGTGTCCAGCGGGCCTCCCCCTTTGAGAAGGTCAGGGCACTCAGAGTCTGCGTTATCTTTCTCTTCTTCCTGGTGAGGCGGGGAGAGCTCGGGCATGGGAGTCAGCGCGTGAAATCCCTGCTTCGGCATTTATAAACTGCATGGCCCTGAGCGCGGTACTTAACCTTGGTTTTGCTCAATATAATTTAGGATTAATAAGAACTCTGTCATCAGACTCTGAGGACTAAATGAAATAATGTACTCTAAGCGTGTCACATATTGTCAGGTCTGCACGCTTCCCCTTTGTGATAGAAAAGGGCACTGTTCCGGGGTGTCACAGTTCCCCAGACTGGCATGTGAGTGGCAAGCGGGCTGGAACTCAGCCCCCACCGGCCAGTGCACCTAGTGCTACCATGGCATTTCTGCTTGCAAGCTCTCCCCACCTTACGTGGGGACTGGGGAGCCTGGAGTTTGTTGATAATTTAGAGGATTAAGCACGACAAGCGTTACCTCCCAGAAGAAAAGGACGGGTTTTGGTACAATGTTACTCTTTTGGAAAGGGATGAAAGAAAACCAGGACAGTTTCCGACTTACAGCCTTAAAACGTACAACAAGTATGCTGCAGAGACAGACAGGAAGGAAAAAAAAAGTACAGGTAAATTGAACACAGAATTCTTGGATACCTAACGTGGAAGCTTCGCTTTCAAAGCAGGAAATTTTACCTGCTTGGAAAATTGGATTGGTTACCCCTAGGGATGGTGAAATTCCTGGATAACTTAGTGGAGTATCTCAAATGCAGGCTCCTGTGAGTGATGACTGTGAGCGGTACAGCGGTAGCAGTGGGGACACGTTGCCATGGAAACCGTGAAGCTGGAAGTTCCTGCAGGTTTCAGAAAGGCTGTCAATTAGATCCGTGTACTTGGGGAGTTTAATGAAAACAGACACTTGTCATTTTTTTAGCAGCCATCTAATATTATATACATTTAAAATACATCTATGGAAAGAAAAGCCTGCGGTTAAGTTTAGCTGTTTATTTTAAAAGAATTCTTTTGTGTGGCTTTGACAGGGAAGGTTTCTTTTTCCCCTTTACCCCCTACAGTAAAGGAGAAAAGTGAGGCCCTCCAGTGTTTAGCAGAAACACAATTAGGAGAGTCACTTACAGTGGTTCATTCAGGCTATTCAGGAAGACCCTCAGTGCTAAGGCCCTTATTTACATCACAGAGGGGGGTGGGTGGTCCTATTGGCCCCCTTCTTGCTCTTGCCTCTCAAATTGGATCAACCAGAGCTCTTTTGAATTGTGTGCCCGCATGGACTGACTGATAAGTCCTTTTCAGTTGCTCAGAAAAGAAACATTCATTAGACATCACTTTCTTCAAATGTCAGATGCTGAGGAGCAAGGAATCATAATTTTTTGCTTAGACTGACTTGCCATCTGAGTCCAGCTGCTGAGATCTGACTCTCCCCAAGAACAAAAATCAATGATCAGTGCGGAAGCTGGTTCCAAGTTTGGCTCTTCCTATTTGTTTTCAATCGAATGGATGTGTATATGCACTTACAGACATGTGTATATATTTGTTTATTAATACCCAGGCATGCCATTTTTGAGTTGTAATTTGCAGAAGAAATGTGAAGACCTGTTTTCAGGGTTGTGATTTACCAAGAGACAGAAACACTTTTTCACACGAAGCTGGGAACTGAGACCCTGTCAGTCATGAATAATGTCAGGAACATACAAAGAAGCTGAAAGCCCATTTTAATCAAGCCTGTCTTTGCCTAACCAGTTATTTAGCCAAATGACAATTGAAAATCCAGTTCCCCACACCGAGGATCAAAGATGGGTGCCCGCCTTGACTCCTGAGTTCAGGGCATCCTACTCTTTTTACTTTTCTTCTAAATGTCAAATCAAAAGTAGGTCAACAGATACCAGAGTGTTTTTAGTTCTCCAGTTAAATTTGGTTCATAAGAATGTAGCAAACTTTCCAGCAATATTTGAAAATTGCATTTTATGGTTTGCTTCTGATTGCATCTCTGCTTGTGGCAAAGATGCCAGTTGATATGGAAAGGCTCAGAGATTACTGGACCTCACTGATTAAACTGGGGGAAGCAGTAATCACACAGATCCCCAAAGTATGTCTATTATGTGGCCCTGGATAAAGATTATTCTAAGAAACCCATTCTCAGTATACTTATAGTAATAGTGGCAATTAGGCAGTGAAAACAGGAAATAGTGAGCCCCATTTCTATGTGTGTCCCCACATGGCTCTATTCTCTAATATTACACACTGCAGATGAGCGGATGGCAGAATGATTACTCACATCCAATGTGTTAAAGTAGGCAGTGTTTCACAGTGGTCAGAATGTAAGACTTAACATGGACTCTGCCCCTAATTGACTGTCTTATCTCAAGAAAGTCGTTCATCCTGTCTGGCTATACAGGTTCACCACCTGTATTTTAAGGCAATTGAACTAATTGAGCAGAACTTTCCTTTTTGAGTTTTCCAAGTGCAAAGTCTGCCATGTTGGCTTCTGGGGTGGAGCAGATATCTCCTTTCTGGAGAACCAATTCCCATATCTGCAAAAGTTGTGCTACAGCCTCCCAGCCTAACTGTGAGGACATGCAAGGTCTAGATCCTTTGCCCTGCTTCTGCACAGCGTTGGTTGACAAGAGTGTAAACAACTCTCTCTCAGGCCAACAGCAAGAGTTACCCAAGAAGTGCACTTACCAACACACTCCCCTAAATGTTCTTGCACGAAAAGAAGAGAAGAGATATGTTGCTGTGAATAGGTCTTTCGGTTGGTATTTATAGGGTTGTAAAGTTGTAAAGCTGACAATATGGCAATAGCTTAGATTCTCTTAAATTTTGTGATTTACTACTTAATATGGTAGAACAAGATTAGAACTTTGGAAAGAAGAAAGTCTTGGTTACATTACCGATAAACTACATTAATGGCAATAATTTTATAGAGAAAATTACTCCTCTCTGGGTAATGCCTCATCTGACTTGATGCTCTCTGCTGCAGAAGGTGAAATTACAGTAATTACAAACTTGATCTTGGCTGTAACCTCTGAATTGACCCTTCAAAGGAACCTGGATTATGTCTGAGTCTGTTATCTCTGCAGGGAGACCAGCTGTCCACAGAATTGCTTTTGGGGCCCCATCATGTCATTGTGAAATTGCAGTTAGTAATCTTGCCAACATTTTCCAGATTTGGTGCAGATAAGCTTGAACATATTTGACTCCCTGGTTTCCAATGTTATTTAGAGAACTGGATGACTGAAAGCCCTTATTTTTAAAAAACTCAATTCTTATCACAATCCATCAATATCACAGTGTTTTATTCTCCATTTCATTTTTATATGATCCTATTAGTTGGGAGAAACCCAAGTGATATTTTTCTTTACAATGTGGCCTTGTCTCCTCTTTGCCATTTCTGGAACTCAGGAATTATATACCTTTTACTAAATAGGAATTCAGTCACCCTCTGACCCCGAATTTTTGTAATGCTGATTTCCTTCATTGACGTTTGCTAGGTGTGGAACAAAGGCAATTCTTTCTGCTCCATGCGAATTACATTTACAACAAACTGCCCCTGAATAAGAGATCAGAAATGCTTCTCTTAGTTTATTGAGGCTGACAGTTTGAAAGCAACTTTTAGTCATTCTGCAGTCCTGGTGTCTTTGTGCTGTCTCCTAGGAAAGGCAAGTGGGTTTTCAGATTGAGAATGCATCAAGCTTCCAAGCCCTGAGGAATGTGGCTCCATCCTGGCTTCTAGATGGGGTCTCAGTGGAAGCCGAGGTCAGGATGTGTGACAGGTCTCCATCCTGGAGATATGGCTGCTTTCCATTGGGTGTACAGGTGAAACTGACACTCTCTGCTGTCAAGGAGTCAGTGGTGCTGAATGAGCTTACACGGAAGTGGGATGCCAGCCTGCTTTGGGGCATTTCTGATTCTTATAAATTGCTTGCTTCTATATTGGAAACTTCACTGATCACAGGCCAGGGTAGAAGTGCTAAATTTATTTTCTCCATTCAAGATCGTATAAGATGTTCATATTCCTCCTGTACGACTTTTCTTCCCTCTGCCATAGCAGTAGAGAGAAAAACGATATCCGTCGTTCTGTTCAATTTGACAAAATGCTCCTTGGGAGTTTGCTGCCCTGGGAGTGGTGAGATAAATAAGAGATGAGACAGTCCCTGTGCATGTGGTGTCAAACTTGAGTGGGTTTGATGTGGGACATACTGGGGCTTAGAGACACTGTCAGTGGGAAAGGGAGGAAGTAGAGACTGGGATTGGGGGAATTGGGGAAATAACCAACTGTGGGATTTTTCTCTCCAAACAGGTGAAAGTATTGTATTCTACTGCATAAAAGGTGTTCCAATACCTCACATTTAGTATCCAAAGGAATGTGTCTCCAGGCTAGGTTGATCCTTGAAGTTCTGTGGATGGAGTACCTGAGCCACATGATTTGTCCATGCAGACATGGCCCCTGCTACTGGTTAGGGACAGGGAGTCAGAACCTTGTTTATTGAAACATGGGCCACTATGGGTTATGGTTACTGTTCGTGTCCTGTCCAGAGAAATTGGGGTTGGGCATGGTTTCATTGTGATGGCCACTCCATCCTTTTTCGTATGTTTACTGCCTACTTGGCTTCTGGTCATTTAACTTGACCTTTGCTTCTACCTTAATGATTACTCTTTCCAACCTCCTATACAGGTTCCTCATTCTCTCCTGGCCTCTTCCTACTAGGATGCCTCTGGGCTCAGTGCTCATTTCTCTCTCTGCTGTTAACAATCACCTCTTTATTCAGTTTCTTGGTATTAACTGACATCCATGTCCTGACAACTCTCAAGTGTCCATTTCTAGCAGAGGTCTCTGTCCCGACCTGCAGGCTCACTTATTCAGCAGTCTACTCAGCATCTCCACTTGGGCCTGTTCAACTCACAGGTCCAAACTGTAACTGAGTCTTTGCACCTGCTCCTTCTTCAACCTCCCACAGCTCAGTTGATGGCAAATCTGGGCTTGCAGGTGCTCAGGGAAAGAAGCCTTGGAGCCACGTAAGTTCCTCTCTTTCCGTCACACGTGACATCCAATCTGTCAGAAAGTGCTGTTGGCTCTTCAGAATATATCCAGAGCTCAACACTTTTCACCAACTCCTCTGATATCACCCTGGTGTAAGCCATCAACATCTCTGACCTGGATTATACCAATAATTTCCTAACTGCTTCTTAAACTCTGCTTTTCCTACACAGTTTTCAATACTGCAGCCAAAATGATTCATATGATACCTCAGCCTATGCTACTCATAAAAAATCTTGCAGTGACATCATTTCATTCTCAATACAAAGTAGTGTCTGTATGGGGGTGTACATGGTCCAGCCTCAGTGTCCTCCTAGACCTGCTCCAGGCCATCTTCCTGGCCCCTGCAGCACCCAGACACCCTCCTCCCCATCTCTGCACCAGCTGCTTCCTCTGTGTCCTTCCAGTAACCTACATATTTACCTGGGTTCCCTGCTTCTTGTCTTTACTCAGAAGTCACCTTCTTAATGTGCCCTGCTTAGACCACCCTATTTGAAATTGCAACCTGCACCCATCCTCCCCACCACCTCCCTTGGTAGGCATTCCTGACCCCTGGTACCTGGCCTGCCTTTTTTTTTTGAGACAGAGTCTCACTATGTTGCCCTCAGTATAGTGCCTTAGTGTCACAGCTCACAGCAACCTCCAACTCTTGAGCTTAAGCGATTCTCTTGCTCAGCCTCCCAAGTAGCTGGGACTACAGGCACCCACCACAACGCCTGGCTATTGACTTTTTTTTTTTAACTGTATAAATTATCATCTTCTAACTTACTATTTCCTTATGATTTTACTGTACTTATTGTTTGTCTCTCCTTAGACCTTCCCTCTCCTTTATACGCAAGAATATAAAGTCTATGTGTGCAGGGCTTTATTTATTTATTTTATTAGTTTTGTTCACTGTTGTGTCACAAATGCATTGAAAAGGCTCTAGAACATGGTGAACGTTCAGGACATCATCTGTTGAATGAGTAAATCCTGGAATTCTGTGCCTTCTCAGTAAGTGTGGTGTCAAAGTGGGTTTGATGTGGGACATGCTGGGGCTTAGAGACATTGTCAGTGGGAAAGGGAGAAAGTAGAGACTGGGATTGGAGAAGTGACCAGCTGTGAGATTTTTCTCTCCACAATTACATTCACAATCTCATTCTAGAAAAACTGCTACGTACCTCATCGCTGAATATCACTATATTCACCTTCAAAGTGCTCCCCTCGAGAGGTTATGCGCTGATGCCAGCACCTCATCCACCCTTCAAAGTACTTTTTCTACCATGAGTTCTTCAACTTCATTGTCAGGCCTTGTGCTACACCAGCTCTAAAGGCCATTTCAGAATAAGAGTTCCAAAATTGCTTTGAAGGGTGGAGTAGCTGCTGGCATCTGTGCCTAGCTTCCCAAAGGGAGTACTTCAAAGGTGGCTATAGCAATATTCCGCAATGACGTGTGTAGCACTTTTTTCATGAACTTCATTGTCAGACTTTGTGTTACTTTCAGGTACTGAAAGATTCAGAGTTTCGACATGGAAGGGTGTGGTCACCAGATTTTTAACCCAGCTATGGGTTTTACTCAGCATTGAAATATATTTTGTCACATTCCACTGCAGTGTTTAGATGTTATTAAAACAATATGCTATTCTCCCCCTCCACCCCTGGAACACTTTTTTCACGGGTAAGGGTGGAAGAATAGTAAATTTTCTTAGGGAGACTCAGACTCCAGGTAAGTGACTTGCATCACACTTTGGTCCTCTTAGGAATTTCTGGGTGTATCATTCTCCACATTAAACATAAGCTGTCTCAGCCCTGACATGCTAGGTTCAGACTATTTAAGATAACTGACTCTGTAACTGAGATATGCCGGTTGAGCAAGCCACCTCAAGTCATAGCAATCATCGTCTTTGGCATTATCAGTGCCATGAAAAAACTGCTTGTATCACACATGTTTCATTTCAAAGACTTATGTGAGCATCTTTCTCCTTGGAAAACAGAATTAAGTATCTTGCCCATTTCTTCATGCACAAACTCATTAAAAAAGCATGCACCTCAGGGGTTGCAATGATCAGATCCATATTTTCTTTTATAATGAACCAAGATCAGGAAATTATATTAACCCCAACACTTCTATTCTCTAAGAATAAAGGCAAGTGAGTACTGTGTTGGCATTTAAGAACAAATTCTTGCATGACTCAGTATATCCAGGGGGTGCTCTACTGGGGCTACCTTCAAACACTAAGCAATATTTTCTATTATATTCATAGTTAGGCTTTGATATTGTCAGGAATGGTTTTAATTATTTTTAACTCTCTGGCAACAGGAAGATTATTGATTCTATAGCCATTTTCTAAACTATAATCTTCTCTAGTTTGTTCTACCATTTTGGAGTAAAGGCAGAGAGAAAAATGTGCTGGTGCTGGCTTTGCAATGCAAATGGAGAGAGAGAGAGAGAGAAAGAAAAGGCCCTTCCTGAACTCAGGCTCTGTTTTCCTATGAAAACGTTTTTTGTGATTCCTAGTAATTCTCTCAAGACTGGAAGATAAAGATTTCATTGTAGATGTAACAGTCTTAATTAGTATAATTGACAAGAAAATACTTATCTCTTTATATTGAATGACAGGAAAACACAACTTAGGGAATTTGTCACTTCTGATTGAGTAGAATCATATTTTAGTTTTACATATTTGTCTCAATCCGATTAGTTCATGGGAAGATTTTTTGTTTAGTTTCCTGGATCATGAATATTCTGAATTCTTAGCTTTTCTTATCTGCAAAGAAAAGCAGTTTATAACACAGGACCTGCACAAACAAAGTACTTCAGACACTTACAGTTTCCCTATTATAGAAGCTGATTTTCTCCTTAAAAGGAAAACTAGTTTTTCTTTTTCATATTTTTCTTGATCAAAGAGAGACAGTTTTATTATTTTATTTCCTAATTTTCCTAAGGAAAGGAAGATTTGTATTTTTAACTTTCACGAGGCTAAGGCCAGAGATAGTTTTTCTATCTATATTCTGTCTTCTAAAAGACTCATTTGCTAAAACAACTGTCTCTTTTACTAAAAGAACACAAATATTTGTCAAACATTCTCTATTATAAATATTACACACATATACCTAGAACCAATTCATCCTTTGCAAGTCAGCAGTTGCAATCAAAGGTATGAGGGGTAGTTCTTGTAGCATTCACACTTGGTAGTAATTGTATTTGTGGTACAAAATTAACCAAGAAAAAAAAATTACCAAAACCCTATTCTGATTTTCTCTGAGCATATGTATCATTTATTCTGTGTTAATGTAAAAAGTCTTATAAATAAATAGTGTGGCTTGCATCTCCTTTTTCTTACATACTGTACAGTTTTGAAAAATGCCTCTTTGTTTTGGATCTCTTACATATTTTTCTTGACTAAGTTAATTTGGGGACATTAAGCATTATTATTGTTTTTCCAGGGAAGACATCACACCTTCTTTGAAAATGATCCAAAAGCATTGAGGACTTCATGATACTATGAGATGAGGTTTACTCACAGCTACAGGATGAATTTTCTGGGTCTGTGGGGCCCAGAGGAAGCAGAATGCTGGGGACCACTGACAAGGATTTCTTTATTTACCCTTGATGAGGATGTGGTTTTGCAATAGCAATCTTTGAGTAATTGAGTTCAGGAACCAAGAAAGCATCAAGTTTGCAAATCTTTCCTTCCAAAAACGCAAAGGTTTCTGAGCTTATATTTGTCCAGAGTAGTAATGTAAGTCAAAGAGAAAAAAAAAATGGCTTCCTCGTACTTTTGGCTGGGCTGGAGGGAACAAAGTCAGACTGTGCCTATTTCTGGCCCAGGGCCACCACCAGGCCTCTGTTAAGGTTTATACCCATTGCCAGAAAAAGTTAGGAATTTTTAAAGGTGCATGTATGTGTGTTCTCTGCCCACAAATCAAAAACCCATTTCCAGAGATGGAATAATACACTAAGCAGTAGGAGGTAACAAAGTGCTTGGTTTGATCAGTCTGAATTTCAGCTACTCATTATTGTCTTTTCTAGCCGTATTTTACCTATTAGGAGTTTGTGTTAAATCACTGTAGGCGCATATTGACCTGTACCAGCACACAGAGTTATATTCTCACCTAAATCCCTTATTTTATTTATATTTACAACACGATCATGAGTGGTATTACATTGTTGAACTTTTTAACAGCTTTATTGAAGTGTACTTGATTTACAATAAACTGCACCTCCATAAAATGTACAATGTGATAAGTTGCACATGTGTATATATACCCATGAAACCATCCAGAAACCATTTTGCCAAGATAATGAGCATATCCATCAAACCCAAAGGTTACCTTGTACCTTTTTATAATTCCTCCCTCTGGTTATCCAACCCGCCATTTCTGGGCAAGTACTGATCTGCTTTCTGTTTCTGTAAATTAGTTTGTTTTCCTGTTAATATAAATGAAACCAAATGGCATGCATTATTTTTTGTCTGGTTTATTAATCTCGCGATCGTTATTTTGAGATTCATCTATGTTGTTGTGTGTATTAGTGGTTTTTATTTTTTTCCATTTTTATTTTGAGTAGGATTCCATCATATGAACATACAGCAATTCTTTTCCTTGTTAAGGGACATTTGTGTTGTTTCCAAGTTTTGACTACAAATAAAGCTACTATTAACATTAATATGCAAGTCTTCGTATGAACATATGCTTTAATTTCTTTTTGGGCAAATACCTCAAAGTGAAATAGTGAGTATATGTTTAATTTTTTATGAAACCATCAAGCTATTTTACAAAGGGTTTGCACCATTTTACATTGCTACCAGCAGAGTTCTAATTATTCCACATACTTGACGACAGTCGTCAGTTATTGACTTTAGAGTTTCTAATAGGTGTACGATGACATCTTCTTGTGATTTTAATTCACTTTTCCCTAGTGATTAGTGATGTTGAGCTAATGACTAAGGACTAATGTGTATGCATTTTTTTTTTGCCATCTTTGGATCTTTTTTTGCTAAAACATTCAAATATTTGGCTCATTTAAATTTTTAAAATTCTTTTCTTTTTATTATATTAGAATTCTTCATATAATCTGGTTACATGTTCTTTATCAGTTCCATGATATGCAGACATTTCCTCCTGGTCTGCAGTTTATCCTTTTATTATCTTATTTTATTATTATTATTTTTTGCAGTTTTTGGCCAGGGCCAGGTTCAAATCCTCCACCTCTGGTATATGGAGCCGCCGCCCTCCTTTTATTATCTTAACAGTGTCTTTTGAAGGACAGGAATTCTATATTTTGATGAAGTCTAATTTATTATGTTTTTTTATTTTTAACTGTGCTATTGTGTTGAATCTAAAAATTCTTTGACTAACCCAAGGTCACAATTTTTTTCTCCGATATTTTCTTCTAGTATTTTTGTAGTTTTAAATTTTATATTTACGTTTGTGATAATTTTGGCATAATGTAAGAGGTGGATGGATTTAAGTTTTCTCTCTCTATGGAGAGAGAGAAATGGATTTAAGTGGATTCAAACTTAATGGATTTAAGTTTTCTCTCTCTGTGTCTCTCTCTTTTTTGCACACTGATACCCAAATGTTCTAATTGTTCCTTTTCACCTTTGTTAAATATTAATTAATTATATATATATATATATACTTTTAGACTCACTATTAAATTTAGTTGGTTTATTTGTCTGACTTTTAAATTTTCTTTCTTATATTGCTTTGACTTATCTATGTATGTATTTTGCATTTTTATATACATTTTAGAAATAGTTTGTAAATTTATATTTTTAAACAGTTTGGTGGGATTTTGTAATACATTGAACCCACCAATTCATTTGGCACTAATTAAAATCTTTAAGAATATTGAATATTCCATTCTAAGATATAATATATATCTCCATTATTCAGGTCTTTACTTTTTCTCAGCACATATGGTTTTCAATGCACATATTTTATGCATATTTTGCAGGTTTATTCTTAGGAATTTTATATTTTTGATGTAATTGTAAATGATATTATATTTTAATTTCAATTTCTAATTGTAACTGATATGAAATATCATTTGGTTTTGTAAAGTAATCTTTTACCCTGTAATGCTTTTTACCTCACTTATTAGTTCTGGGAAGTTTTGTGTAGGTTTCATAGAATTTTCTACATAAATCATAATGTCTCTGGTAAATAAAGACAATTTTACTTGTTTTACTATAAAGATGCCTTGGATTTCTTTTCCTTGACCTATTACACTAGCTACAGCCTCCTTTATAATGTTGAATAGAAGGATCTCCAGGAGGAGACAATCTTAATTGGTCCTTTCCAGTTTAAATGTTTTTCTTTCCTTTGTTTGCCTTATTATACTGGTTAGAAATTTCATCCCTATTCTGAATAATAGTAGTGAGAGGGGATGTTTCTGATTTCAGAGAAAGTTCTTAGTCTTTCGCCATTAAGTATAATACTACCTATAGGTTTTTTAACACGTTTCCTTGCCCAATTAAAAGTTTTTCTGCCTACTCTGCTTAGAGTTTTTATCAGAGGTAAATGCAAATTCTTGTCAAATGCTTTTTCTGCATCTAGAGAGATGATTTTTAGAAGTCTGTTATTATGGCAAATTACATTAACTGATATTAAATTAAAAATAACTTACATTCCTGGCACACATCTCACTTGGTCATGACACATTTTTCTTTTTGTGCATTATTGTATTTGCTTTGCTGAAATTTTGTTAATAATTTCTATATACACTTTTATTAGGGATACTGGTCTACGTCTACAGCTTTTTTTTCATGTGTGTCTCTATCTGGTACTGTGATCAGAGTC
The DNA here is from genome assembly GCA_963574575.1 of Galagoides demidoff. NCBI lineage: Eukaryota > Metazoa > Chordata > Mammalia > Primates > Galagidae > Galagoides > Galagoides demidoff. The sequence continues at coordinate 378 of CAUYQV010105406.1, read as the reverse complement.
ATACTGACCTCATAGACTGTGTTAGGCACTATTTCCTTTTCTCTAATTTTTTGGAAGAGTTTATGTAAGATTATTTCTTTCATGAAGCCTTGACAATATTCAAGAAGTCATCAGTGCTTGCAGTTTTCTTTGACTTAAGGGTTTGTTTTTTTTATTAAATCATAGCTTTGTACATTAATGCACTCATGGGGTACAGTATGCTGGTTCTATATACAATCTGAAATATTTTCATCAAACTGGTTAACATAGCCTTCATGGCATTTTCTTAGTTATTGTGTTAAGACATTTATATTCTACATTTAGAAAGATTCACATGCACCCTTGTAAGATGAACCGTAGGTGTGATCCCACCAATCACCCTCTCTCCACCCATCCTCC
>CAUYQV010105402.1:0-13843 GCA_963574575.1 Galagoides demidoff | reverse complement strand
CAGGGCATTCACACAGCCCTGAGTTATTCCCAACATGTTACTCCTAACTGGCAAAGTAGAAATGTATATGCTTCTTAGCATAGTATCTCAAGAATGGAAGAAAAAGCATCCAATGTACTCAACCCTATTATGAAACTAATTTATAGCTATCAGAGGAAAACTATAACTGAATTCTAGCCCAAGAATATGGGAAAAGGGGAAAGGAGAAAGGGAGGGGAGGGGGAAGGATGGGCGGAGGGAGGGTGATTGGTGGGATCATGCCTATGATTTATCCTATAAGGGTACACATGAATCTTACTAAATGTAGAATATAAATGTCTTAACACAACAACGAAGAAAATGACATGAAGGCTATGTTAACCAGTTGGATGAAAGTATTCCAAATTGTATATAGAAACAACCCACTGTACCTCATGATAGTATTAATGTACACAGCTATGACTTAATAAAATATAAAAAATCAAAAAAAAAAAAAGAAGAAAGAATGCACCTTTATAAGGGAGAGATCTGTCAGCCACCACCATGTACATGTGACTGAACTGAGCAACGGGAACACTGGAGACCACCTGACGTGGTGCACATCTCACGGATACATTAGAAAGTAGACAGTATCCTTTGTGAAGTGATTTTGCCAAAGTTTAAGTTTTGTCGTATCAGGCTCCTGGAGGATCTAGATCTGTCAGTTTACAGAAAATATTAATAGAAGGGACAGAAGAACAATTTTAAGAAGAATGCAAAAAAAAAAGTAAATAAATCCAATGTGGGACACGCTATAAGATGCATCCCAAAGGTTAATATCATTTTTAAAAGTGGTTGAACTGTTCAGATTGAAATAGACTGATGGAAATGAAATCCAATGATACACTCGGCTGGTTCCGGGTTGAGAAAATAGCTTAAAAATATATTTTGGAGACAACTAGGAAAATGTGAAGATAGACTAGTTGTTAGATGATATTAGAGAATTATCACTTTTAACTGTCAGATCTAATTGTAGCTTATGTAGAAAAATGTTATTCATAAGCAAAAAGTTAAAAATTGTATCTACGTGAAAGATACATAGTGTTTATTATGTAATTCCTTCAAACTTCCCAGATGATTCAAATTTTTCATAAGAATTGTGGGAAAGTTTAAGCATATAGCATCACCTACGAGGTACTATGGCTAAAAATAATTAACTTTAATCCATGAAGCTTTTTTATATACCTAAGGTTATAAGAAAGAAAGAGCACAAAAGCAGCAGCTAACTGACGTTATGAGAAGCCAAACGACAGAACTTTCTGGATGACAGCTGGCCTGGTCCCTTCAAGTCAGTGTCATAAAAAGGGATGGTGCTAAATTAAGACAATCTTAAGGGACAAAACAACTAGGGACAGTCTATGGTCCTGGATTGGATACTTGCTCAATTAAACTGGGTATATATTTGGAGTTAATGGATAAAAATCTAATTATTACATCAAATGAGAATGAAAGTTTGATAATGTGGAAGGGAAGAGATCAGTGACTAAATCTCAGGTTATAAAATTTTATATAAAACAAACTCATTTGGGGGCAAATCATAAATGTGTGTGTAAAAACCGTGGGGAGGCTTGGTGCCCATAGCAAGTGGTTATGGCGCCAGCCACATACACCGAGGGTGGCAGGTTCGAACCCAGTCCAAGCCAGCTAAACTGCAACAACAACAACAACAAAAATAATAAAAGCCAGGCATTGTGGCGGGCGCCTATAGTCCCAGCTACTTGGGAGGCTGAGGCAAGAGAATCTCTTACGCCCACGAGTTGGAGATTGCTGTGAGCTGTGACACTATAGCACTCTACTGAGGGTGACACAGTGAGACTCTGTCTCAAAAAACAAAAAAAAAAATTAAAAAATTAAAACTGTGGGGAAAATAATGGAGAAAGACAAGTATAGAGACAGTGATCACGGGATAGAGAGTTATGCAATTCTTTGTCTTAAAATTTGGGATGATCTATATTTTATCACTATCACTTTCTACAATGCAAATGAACCACTAATTGGTCAAATATAAAACTCTTTTTTACTTAAAAAGCTTTAGAATAGATGAGAATATCTTTTAAAAATGATTTTCTCCTATTCCAAGGTTATAAAGACCCAAACAAGTATAAACCATAAAGAAAAACTTATCAATGCAACTACATTCAGATAAAGTCTGTCATAAATGTGTCAAAAATGTACGTTTTTACCAAAAAATAAACCTTAAAAGTAAAACTACTAGCCAAAAACTATTAATATTTGCAACAACACCTGTAACTAGGAAAAGATGGTAACGTAGAGTAAATAACTCCTATGAATCCATAAGACAAAAAACCCAGTAGCATAAGGGGCAAAAGTTATCAACAGTTATTTTATTGGAAATGATATCCCAAAGTCCTTTAAGTCTATGAAAAGTTGTTCAAAGTCATTAGTATCAGGAAAATGCAAATTAAAATCATGAGATACAACACACACGTACACCAGTGTTTTAAAACTGCAAACCACAATCATGTTAACGCTCATATTCCGATGAGTATGAATTGGTTCAATCAATTGTGAAATAATTTGGTATTATCTTAAAAATCTGAATGTGTATACTGCCCACGTACGTATTTCTAGGTATACTATGATAGATATGTATTAGAACAGTGTTTTACAAACTCTGGATCGTGATTCACTCAATGTAGTAGTTTCTAACTAGCATTTTAAAATAAAATAGCACAGAACCAAAAATAAAACATCAGTGTATACTGCAAATGGTTAACATAAAATATGGCTTTGTGACAGTTCCTACCCACCACACATACTCCTGTAATGCAAAATGCATTTTTTTTTTTTTTGCAGTTTTTGGCCAAGGCTGGGTTTGAACCTGCCACCTCCAGTATATGGGGCCAGCGCCCTACTCCTTTGAACCACAGGTGCCACCCAAAATGCATTTCTTACTATGAGTTATATGCCAGAGTTTGAAAATGACAGCCCTACAGGGAAAGCCTTAATACATAAGCTCCAAGAGAATTGCAGATGGCATTACATGGAATAGCAAAACCCTGGAAAAACTCAGAAGTCCTCTCTATATAATGAACAAAACTTGTTGCTTACAGATGCACTGGAATGCTATCTCACAGTGAAAATAAGTGGTACTTAGTTTCAGGTATCAACATGGATGCTCCTCAGAAAGGTAAAGTTAAGCCAAAAAAGGGAAAAACTCAAGTCATAGAAGAGCACACCAAATATGAATCTGATTATTGGAAAAAGTCTTAATTTAACTAGGGTAAAGTACAATGAAAAGGAAAAGAACAAACACAAAAATCAGGTTTCCTTTTAGATAAGATGAGAGGGGTGAAGGGATCAGAGGTACCAAATAAAGGCTTTGAGCATTCTGGTTAGTTCTTAAGCTGAGTGGTAGACACACGAATGGATCACTGGGGACATTGCGGAGCCACTCATTTGGCCACCCCAAGTGCTGATCTTGGACGTAATTGTTACGGGGATAACTGTTCCTTGTTCTTCAAGCCGCATTTTGAATTGTATTTCCATGACTCATAGTTAAAACACTCAAACTACAGCAGACCTTTAACTTGGATGCTAGACAGCTGGGCTCTGATTTAGAATAAACTATCGTTTAATCCCTCCTGTTTGTCTAATAGTATCATTAAAACCCTACAATATTAGTTATCCCAAACTATAAAAATATTTGTTTAGAAAGAAGAGACCATCATTAAAACAGCTCAGCAATTTTTCAATCCTAAAAGGCTTCTTCTTTGGAAACATTCTGATTAAGCACATGTAATACCAAGGACAATCAAGATTTTTTTAAAAATCTATAAATCACCACACAGATAAGGAAGCAGGCTTGCACTCTTGCCCTCGGCGGGGAGCAGCTTTATCTGCCCAGGAGATCACAGAGTTTCCATTAGCTCTACAGGCTGGGGGTCAAACCGCAGGCAGAATTCAGCCACGGGCGGGAGTTCGCCAAAGGAAAGAGAAGGAGGAAGTGAGGGGACTTAGTTCAGAAAAGGGAAAGGTCTCTGCTGTCTGGGCCAGAGGCAGAAAGAACAATGGTATCGCCACAGGCAATTCCTACACTGCAGACTGGCCCTGCTGAGGAAATAGGACTTCCATCCACCTCGCGGGCAGATAGAAAGGAAAGGGTAAGACCAGGGGCCGACAGAGGGAAACACACACACACAGACACTATGCGGTACACCCTTGAACTGCATCATTTAATTCTCAAAACTATTCTGCAAAGGTGAAGTCTCCTCATTCTATAGATGAAGGCGCTAATGCTGGGAGAATTTTAGGAAACTGCCAAATATTACGTACCAGTGGTGGGTGAAGCTGGGACTCAAATCTGTGGTTCACTCTAATGCTCAGAGTCTTTCCTTTACAACTACAGACCCCAACCCTCGAGCCTCTGACTGGTACTGGTCCACAGTCTGTTAGGAACCGGGCCACACACCAGGCAATGAGTGGCAGGTGAGGGAGGGGAGCGTCATCTGTGTTCACAGTCCCTCCCCATGGCTCTATCACCAGCTGAGCTTCACCTCCTGTTCCAGCAGCAGCAGCTCCTGTTCTCACAGGACCAGAAACCCTGCCGCACGTGAGGGATCCAGCTTGCACACTCCTTATGAGAATCTAATGCCTGAAGGTATGGGGGCAGCTGAGGGCTGGGACTGTCTAGGCTCAGGAAAACAAGCTCAGGGCTCCCACTGATTCTGCAGATGCTGAGCTGTATAATTATTTCATTATATTCACAGTGTAACAATAATAGAAATAAAGTGCACAATAAACATAACGTACTGAATCATGCCAAAATCATCCCCGCCCCACACCCTATCCATGGAAAAATCGTCTTCCATGAAACCAGTCCCTGGTGCCAAAAAGGTTGGGGACTACAGATTTATAACATACACGTGGAGAACAAGGAGACCGCAGAACTTGATCTTGAGGAGCTTCCTCTCCAAATGGCCTCAGAGGCTGCCCCCAGCAGGTGCGGCCCTCTGCTACTAAATGCACTGAGAGCCCTGCTGGGCAGATGCAGAGCCAGGGAAGCTCAGCAGGGCGTCACTGCAGGAAGGGGTGCAACCAGCATCAGTTCCCAGACCCCAAAGCACAGCCCCCATCCTCCATCAACCATGTCCTCCACCTCACAGAGGCATAATCTTGGCCACAAGGAAAGTAAGGTTAAAATAAAAAGGAGTTTGCTCAAGGCAACTGCCCCTGGCCACCCCCAGGGCAGCTGCACTCTAATTCTTGGCTTGTCCCACTGTTGGTGATTCCCAGTTACCTAAAGTCCAAGAAGAGACAGCCTCGAGGAGGGGGATGCTGCTGTAGATGGCGTGCATGTACATCAGATGAGCCATCAGCTCGGCCAGCCACCACCAGCAGAGGAGGCGGCCCAGCCCCAGGCCAAAGACGCAGAGCCTGGCCTTCAGGGAGCCGAGCTCTTGCTGCTGCATCTAAAGTAGAAAGAAAAGAAGTCATCAGATCATACCTGGATTCCCCAAACATTCTCCTAGACCAGTGGTTCTCAACCTTCCTAATGCCATGGCCCTTAAAACAGTTCCTGTAGGTTGCAACCCAGAGGTTAAGAACTGCTGCCCTAGACGATGTTTTTAATAAACTTCCTACAAATAGGAAGAGTTAGTTAGGCTTGCCTTGGGAACGCTCAATGTTCATGAGTGAAAGTCATATCTGAGCTTGAAAATTGTCCCAAAGTAAAAACAGGGTGGGATCCACAAGCAATTCTAGTACCAAGAACCAAAGATGGGGTCTGCATCTCTCCACCCCTGCGACATCCCAGGAAAACCCCAGGTGAGAGGGTAGCACTGGGTGTATTCTCTGCTGTAGGACCCCGAGGTCTCCTTGGGCTGCAGGTGCTGCCCTGTCTGCTTCACCTGTCACCCACTCATGTCTGGGGCTGGTAAAAGTAGAGCCCAGTGAAACGGTCACAGGGCTGGCAAGAGAAAGGGAGAATGAGGGAGATGGAGAGCAAGGTTAAAAGGAAATGTGGTGTGTCTTCCTACCTGAAGTTGTTTTTAAAACATGGCAGAGTAAACACAGCAGTGACAGCATGGGAGACAAGGCCGCTGCTTAGCAGCTGGCAAGCAAGCAGAACGCAGACTTCAGAAAGTGTCAACAGCGAGTGGTGTTGCCATCAAAACAATATTGAGTTTCTCGGTCCACAGACTTAAAGGTATTTTTCCATTTAGTAGCTCCTCTTTCATTTCTTTCATCAGTGTTTGTTGTGTCTAGTGTACAAACCTGACCTCTTTGGCTAAAAGTATGGCTGAGTATTTTTGATGTCATTGTAAATGAATTATTTTTTTAAAAAAAGACCCAGACATTAGAATCAGAGATGATCAAGATTAAATTCCAGCAAAGGCAGGCACAGTGGCTCACACCTTAATCCTAGCACTCTGGGAGGATCACTCACCTCGGTAGTTTGAGACCAGCCTGATCAAGAGTAAGACACTATCTCTACTAAAAATAGAAAATTTTCCCAGATGTTAGGGCAGGTACCTGTAGTCCCAGCAGCACGCTTGAACCCAGGAGTTTGAGGTTGCTGTGAGTTATGATGCCACTGTACCCTAGCCAGTGCACACCCACAACAGAGTGAGACCCTGCCTCAAAAAAAAAAAAAAAAAATTCTAGCATATACCACGCAGCTCCGTGATCCTAGGCAAGTTCTTTAACCTCTCAGAGTTTGGGTTTCCCCATAATAAAGCAAGGAAAAAAAATACAGTTGTGAGGATTAAATATAAGGCACGTGCAGTACTGAGTACAGCAGGTACCACGGCTGCCCACAAAAGGCACTGGGTAGTCAACAGTTAACCTCTGACTCCGTGCCTCCTACTTGCACCATCTTCACATTCTTCCTCCGGGCACTCCTGACACCAGCTATAGGACACCATTAAGACACAACTCAGAACCAAACACCAAAGATGAGAGAGTTTTGGTTTTTCTTTTTTTTTTTTGGAGGGGGAGTGTTTTGATTCTTCATAGATACACACAGAAGCTACTGCGAGTACACTCAATACGTGTGAGCGTAACGGCACCACACTAGCCTGGATCTGTGGTCCCACCTCACTGTTTAGAGATGCAAATAATTTAAAACATGTAGTTTCTAGAATCCATAACTATGCTATAAAATTTGAAGTGAATCCAATTTCAGCCAAGACTAGACAAACGGAAAAACGGAGAAGGGTTGTAAGTTTTCTGGAGCTCACGATAACAAGATTTTATTCGACTGAAAGCTGCTTTGAGATGGAGAAACCAATGCTACATGATAAAGGTGGTTTATCTGCTAACATTAGCTGGCAGAGGCAATGCACTTGATCTAGCACTTGACAATTAGGGCTCCTGACACTAAATAAGAAAGGCCTATTCCCAGGGGAAGGTGACGTGAGCAGGACCTTAGCTTCTCCCTAACTACAAAGGCACAGCGGGCCCCACCGCAGCCAGCAGAGGGGTAGGCCTGCCTGCAGAAAGAAAGTGACAGCTGCACACCAGGGGATTTATTTTTATTCCATTTTCTAACAGACATTCCATCATTCTTTCAAACTGTCCTTCCCACAGCAAGAAGCCAGGCTCAGAAATTCTAGCTGGCTCAGTGGCATGACAATATTCTGCACAGATGACTTTCCCTCTTTTGCTATCTAAATGGTTGACCAGCAGGCGGCAGAGCATGATGGTGGCTGAAAAGGACATTTAGCTCAGGTCTCCAGGAACAACAGGTGAGAGTGAGTGGGCTAGGTAATTCCCAGCATGGAATATTGGTGTGGAGTGCCAGTTCAGGGTGAGCAGCGAGGTAGAGGTTTGCTGGACTTTGAGTGTAAGCCAGAGCTGCAGAGACTGCCAGGAAAGGTTCCGCCCCATGCTGCAGCAACCAGCCCCACCACGGAGGGTTACTGTTCCCAGTTCATGGGGAAACTAGGTATTGTGTGGAAAGATCAGTGAAGTGAGGACTCCCGAGAAGAATTAGGCGGCCAGAGTGGGATGGCCAGAGTGGGATGCCATCTGGTGCGGCACCACCATGGTTAGGCAGCAGGAGAGACACTGAGATGGGAAAGATCCCGGACAGAAAGAGACCATTGCTTTGGAATTTGGGAGATAGTGGTCGCCCTCAGGCACCTTTCCATGGGGCCAGGCACAGATTTGAGTCTCAGACAATCAGAGACTGACTGCAGACAGTCATCCTATACTCAGAACTGGCCCAGGATATCCCACATTTCACAGGAACTGTTGCAGGGAAATTTTGGGAAGCCTGCCTGTGAAGATTTTTTTGAGATGGGTGGAATCAGCAGTTGGGCAGGCTCTAGGTGCCAAGTGGGTAATAAGGCAAATATAGGGTGACCAGATTTTAACATTTGTAAAGCAGGGCAGGGGATGGGGCAGAGCAGGGCCTGACAACAATGCAAACTTTGATAAGCAGTTCTTGATAATCACTTCTCAACAATTATTATTACAGTTTAACATTATAAAATTAACAAAAATAACATAAAACTCATATTCTGGCGAAATAGCCACATGGCAGCCAAAAACCGTATATTCCCTTCCTGTTCTCCCGCCCGTTCATGCATTCTTTCCAAAAATCGAGACTTTTTAAAAATGCCACAGGACGCGGGACAAATTGTTAAAAAGTGGGACTATCCCACCAAAAGCGGGATGTCTGGTCACCCTAGGCAAACACCAAGAGCATTTAAGCCAGAAGACAGGTATAATAAGCCTGGGAACAACTCATGGCACCACCTGGTGCCCAGAAAGTATATTGCAACATAAATATATCCCTACTAAAGTCAATCCCTATGGCATAATACAGTCGTATGTTTTTATATGTATGTATAAATACAATTTTGTTGCCTTTTTTCTTCTCTTTGCTCATTGTTTTTGCTTTTTGTCCTTTTTTATTCTGGTAGGAGTTATTATTAAATTTTTTTAGTTCTTTTTTTTCCTCTGCTTTCCCCCTCCTTTTTTTTTCCCTTGACAGAGTCTGTTGCCCTCAGTGGAGTGCTGTGGCGTTGCAGCTCATGGCAACCTCTAACTCTATTGGGTTGAGCAGTTCTGTTGCCTCAGCCTCCCAGGTGGCTGGGGCTGCATGTTCCCACCACAGTACCTGGCTTTTTTTTTTTTTTGGTTGTGGTTGTCATTGTTTGGCAGGCTCTGTGCCAGGTTCTAGCCTGCCATCTCTGGTGTATGTGGCTGATGCCCTGGCCACTGGACTATGGGCACTGAGCCCTCCCTTCCTCTTAGTTGTTGAGAGTGCTTACATCAGATTACTTGAGTTTTTTGTGCATGTGTTTGTTTTTATTTTTGATTGTATGTCTGACTGTTTTTTTGTTCATTTGTCCATTTTGTTTCAATGTGCCTTGTGTTCTGCTAAAACCTTGGGTTGGCTATTTTCCCTAACTCCAATTTTTACATTCAACAAGAGCAAAGGGGTGTGGGGGATGACAGCCAACTGAAGCCAGCTTTCAACAGAAGCTCCCATCCCGAGGGAGAGATAACAGCCAGAAAAAAACCAACAAAGCTGAAGGGTGGGAACCGAGCTGAGAGAAGAGATTGATAATTGCACATCTTCTCTGATGAGGCAAACTGCAACTCCAAGGAAGCAAATTTCAGGTACAGAACCCACCCCAAGGACGACGTGTGTCCATCTCCTCCCCCAAGAGAGTTGCTTGCTTGCTGTGAGATCTGTACTAGTGAGCGGTGAACTGAGGTTCTCTTCTCTCACCCCACAGGAGTGAGTGGGACTCCTTCTCCAGAGAGTATCTGCTGGGAAGTCTGAGCCTGGGCATTCTCTTGTCTGGCATGAAGGTTGAACAAATATTTTCCCTGTCACTTTGAACTCCCAGTCCACCCTTCCCCCTGGCCTAGTGGTCAAGAAGCCCAATGCCTGTCGAGACCACAACATTCACGGTTCTTTGTTCAGACTGGGCATTGCATGGTCTGAGGTAGCACAGCTACACTGTAACTGTGAATCTGGTAACAGTGCAGAAAGGCAGGGGGTGGGGTGGGACGGGGCAGAGGTGTCTGGCGTGGCTCTGAGAAAGAGCAACTTAACATCAGGTGGAAGCTTGGGTCTCTGTACAATGGGGGGGGGGAGAACTGCTGAGGCGTGGGAACCCAATTAGAGACACCTCTCACCTAGCAGCAGCATTAATAAGCGATCCTTCCGGGGTCAAATTTCGGAGAGACATCTCCCCAATTCTGGGGACTGCTAGAGGGAGCTAGATCTCACATTGAAGGGATACCAGAGGAGCAGAGCAGCTGGGGCAGAGGCAGTCTCTGAGAGCAAAAAACATTTGCTGCTTTGTTAACCTCTGGTTTGGAATCAGCTCAGGTGGAACACTCCCCAGTTTCCATTGAGCATCCGAGATAATCAGACTTCATCTTCCTCAGCCAGCTAGTGGCAAAGTGTGGTTACTTGGCCAACGAGGCAGTGACTTCCCTCTGACTCTGGCAGGCCCAAATCCTTGGCGCAATTGCTACAGCCCCATGGGGTTACCAGTGCCTGGTGTGACAGAGGTGCAAGTTGGGGAAGGAGGTACCAGCGCCCCTGGACTATTTTGCTGGGTAGGCCTTTCTGACTCTATAGAGCATTGGAGCAAGTTACACTTGAGCTGCCAGGGGACCCATGCTGTCTAGATGTTGAAGACCTTTTGAACTCTCCCACTTGATCAGTGTTTGTGTGGACTGGGACAACTGGTTTGGAACTCTTGACCTGGGCTGATCACCCAGGAACCCACCAAGGTTGTACCCTGGTTGTGTTGTTGTGGGAGTGTGGGATTCTCCTCTTCCAGTTGTTGCTGGGGGGGAGGGTGGTGGTGCGGGGTGTCTTAGTTGCTTATATATCTCCATAGCTGAGATTTTAGCCCAAAGCCACTGATTCGCTAGGACTGGACAGAGACTAGACAAATACAGATCAGAACCATCTAGCCTGACCACACCAAGCAGGTCCCCAGAGTTTCAGGCTATAGCACTGAATGGGACCTTTGTAAAGCTCTAGGGTAACAGCTGCAATCACCAGTCCCAGTTCCTTGGTAAAAGGCTGGTTAATTATAACTCCAGGAGCCCTCAATTCAATTTTGCCTTACCAGCTTCTCTGGTAAGCTTCTCTGGTAAGGCAAAATGATGAAAAATAATCATGGGCGGAATCAGCAGAAAAACTCAGGCAACATGAATAATCAGAGTAGATCAACTCCCAAGGAATGATAAAGGAGACACAACAGAAGATCCCATTCAAACAAATGGCTGAGATGTCAGAAATCAAATTCAGAATTTGGATTGCAAATAAGATTAACAGAATGGAGGTAAAGTTGGAATTAGAAATTCAAGGAGCATTTCAAAAGTTGTCTCAAGAATTCAATGAATTCAAAGACAACAATCACCAAAGATTTTGATACATTGAGACAAGGGCTTGCAACCCTCAACCATTTGAGAAATACAGTAGAATCCCTCACTAACAGAATGGAGGAGGCAGAAGAAAGGATCCCTGGCATTGAAGACAAAGCTTTTGAATGCTCCCAAATGCTTAAAGAGGAAGAGAAGTGGAGAGCAAAAATGGATCATTCCCTGAGAGAACTGTGGGACCACTAGAAAAGAGCAAACATTCACCTTATAGGAATCCCTGAAGGAGAAGAGGTTGGCCTGAAAGGAACAGATACTCTACTCCAAGAGATAATTGAAGAGAACATCCCAGGAATGGAAAGAGATACTGAAATTCAGATAGCAGACAGTTTCAGAACGCCAGCACAACTCAACCCAAATAAAGCATCTTCTAGACACACTGTAATTAACTTTGCCAAAGTTAATATGAAGGAGAAAATCCTACAAGCAGCCGGACATAAGAAAAACAAAACCTACAAGGGGAAGAATATTAGAAGGACTGCAGATCTCTGTGCTGAAACTTTTTAAGCTAGAAGAGGATGGTCATCAACCTTTAAACTCCTAAAACAAAATAACTTTCAACACAGATCCTATATCCAAGCTAAAATGAGTTTCATTTATGATGGCGAAATACTTCAATGACATTCACATGTTGAAGAAATTTGCCGTAACTAAACCAGCTCTCCAGGATATTCTCAGACACATCCTCCACAATAACAAGCACAATGCTTTACCACCAAAGTAAACGCATTCAGAAACTTTAAATTGAACTCCAACTTCCACAGTGGCAAAAGGATTAAAAATGTCCACTGGGCTTTTTTTTTTTTTTAAAGAAAGAAACAGCATCTCACTTTGTAACCCTTGGTAGAGTGCTATGGCATCACAGCTCACAGCAACCTCCAGCTCCTGGGCTTAGGCAATTCTCTTGCCTCAGCCTCCTGAGTAGCTGGAACTACAGGCATCTGCCACAACACCTGGCTATTTTTTTGGTGGTGTTGCGGTTTGGTTGGAGCTGGGCTCCAACCTATCACCCTTGGTATATGGGGCACCCTACCCATTGAACCACAGGCACCGCCCCGTCCACTGGACTTTTGAAAAACTCGATACCCAAAATACCTCCAGGCTTATCAATACTCTCAATTAATGTGAATGGCTTTAATTGTCCTCTAAAGAGGCACTGGTTGGCTGACTGGATTAAAAAAAACTCAGGCCAGATATCTGCTGCACATAAGAATCTCATCTTACCTTAAAAGATAAATAGAGACTCAGGGTGAAGGGATGGTCATCTATGACTCAGGCAAATGGAAATCAGAAAAAGCAGGTGTTGCGATTTTTATTCAATAGACTTTAAATCAACAAAAGGAAGGAAAGATAAGGATGGTCACTTCATATTTGTTAAGGGTAACACTCAACATAATGAGATTTCAATTATTAACATTTATGCATCCAACCAGAATGTGCCTCAATTTATAAGACAGACTCTAACAGACAAGAGCAATTTGATTTCCTCCAGCACCATAATAGTCGAAGAATTTAACACCCCTTTGGCAGTGTTGGAAAGATCCTCCAATAAGAAACTAAGCAAAGAAATTTCAGACTTAAACTTCACCATACAACAATTGAATTTAATAGACATCTACAGAACATTTCTTCCTAAAAAACTGAATACACGTTCTTCTTATCAGCCCATGAAACATCCTCCCAAATTGATCATATCTTAGATTACAAGTCTAATCTCAGCAAATTTAAAAGTATAGAAATTATTCCTTGTATTTTCTCAGATCATCACACAATAAAAATTGAACTCACCAATAACAGGTATCTGCATACTCAAAGACATGGAAACTAACCCATGCTGAATGATAGCTGGGTCTTAGATGAGATTAAGAAGGAAATTACCAAATTTTTAGAGCAACACAATAATGAAGACATGAAGTATCAGAACCTGTGGAATACTGCAAAGGCAGTCGTAAGAGGGAAATTTATAGTGTTGCAAGCCTTCCTCAAGAGAATGGAAAGAGAGGAAGTCAATAACTTAATGGAACATCTTAAGCAACTGGAAGAGGAAGAACATTCCAACCCCAAACCTAGCAGAAGAAAATAACTAAAATTAAAGCAGAATTAAATTAAATCAAAAAGAATTATTCAAAAGATTAAAAAGTTGGCTTTTTGAAAAATTCAACAAAATTGATAAAACTTTGGCCAACCTAACCAAAAATAGAAAAGTAAAGTCCCTAATATCAATCAGAAATGACAAAGGCAAAATAACAGACACCTCAGAAATCCAAAGAATCTTTAATGAATACTACAAAAAACTTTATTGTCAGAAATATGAAAATCTGAAAGAAATTGGCCAATATTTGGAAGCACACCACCTTCCTAGACCTACCCAGAAAGAGTTAGAAATGTTGAACAGACCTATATCAAGTACAGCAATAGCATCAACTATACGAAATCTCCCAAC
>CAUYQV010105397.1:0-62415 GCA_963574575.1 Galagoides demidoff | reverse complement strand
GAGCCTCAAGCTATCCCCCTGGGTAGAGTGCCATGGCATCACAGCTCATAGCAACCTCCAACTCCTGGGCTCAAGCGAGTCTCCTGTCTCAGCCTCCCAAGTAGCTGGGACCACAGGCGCCCGCCACAACACCCAGCCATTTTTTGGTTGCAGCCATCCTTGTTGTTTGGCGGGCCCGGGCTGGGGATTTGAACCCGCCACTTAGGTGTACGGGGCTGGTGCCTTAGCCGATTGAGCCACAGGCGCCAAGCCAAGCTATCACATTTTGAATGTCAGTTCAGTACCAGCACTTTACCAAGAAGTTTACATGTCACTTTATCCACCCAACCACTCCTCATAGAGTGTCTTAAAATCTCCATAACTGAATGGGGAAGACTCTCTAGTCAGCTTAGTGGAAGAGGGAAATTGCTTGTGGTTCAAACCGCGGTTTTGACCACAGGGTGGATCTTAATGTCTCAACAGGAAAAGCTGCTCTTGCTTCAGACACCAAAAGAAGGTGAAAGGAAACATCTATGGCTGGGCAATGGTGGGGAGGGAAAGGAAAGGTCCAGAGATCAGATCTAGGGGAAGCCTGCTGATCAGGAAGAAGTGCAACATAGGACTACATGGAAGGGATTCGATTCTTTAGTGCTGCAAACCAGGCCCCAACAAGTAATGTGAGACTGAATTTACAATTAATTGCAAAGCACAAACACTCTATACCCAAAGCTACTTCACACTAGAGTAGCTTTGGGGTGTCCTTGAATTGGCTGTGTACTAGACTGGGGGAGGAGGGAGGATACAGAGACCAGATATGCGCCTTTGGAGGCGAAGTTCCCGCAATGTGCTGGGTAACTGCCAAGGGCTTCTCTGGGCCATCATGATGGTGGTGGCTACTGCCCTTGGCTGGGATTCTTTATAACTCCCATTTCTGAGATTTCTAACCGCTAGCTGGGATTTTACAAGGATGAGAGGGTACCATGGATTAAACCAAAAACTACTTTCTAGATCATAAGTCGAACTTTTCCAGATGTAAGAGATGGGCATCCTATTCCCACTTCACTCGATAAGGACTTAGTAATAAAGTTAAAGGGCCGTGAGAGAATGTGAGGCTGATGTAGGCACTAGCTAAGTCAATGGACTTCTTATTCACTTTCACGTAAGCTCAACTAGACCCTTGAGCAACCACACTAGAGAGTTTCAGTCATAGTAAATTTTTACACAGACGCTACTTCTATCAGCCATTCTGGGGCAGGGGGGAGGGTGTCACCAGGTGATTTATCAGCAATGCTTCTAACACACAGTAATGAGCACCCAGAGAGTGAAGGGAATTTCAACTCCTGGTCCATCTGCCTTACTGCAAACATTAATGCCTCCCTGGAGAGTCCACTCTATCCTTTCTTGACAAACTAGAAACTCAAGTTAACACTAGAAGCCATTCCATAATTGTTGCTCCTCAGGGATTTATTTATGAGGGAAAGGCAAAGCTCTAATTGAACACAAACTGGGAGAGATTTGGGGAAGACAGAAACTTGGAGTCCTGAATCACCATTTGGGACCTGGATGAGACTAACCCAAATACAGTAGCGTGGTTGGGGATGACCTTCCTGAGGCCCATTCCTGAGCAGGCTGCCAACACGCTCATTTGATAATTGGTTAGAGAAGACAGTGACCTTCTATATCGCCTGGTCTCATGGGAGCTGGTGCTACAGCCAGATGCTGACTGGCAAAGGACCAAACTGTTCCCTTGCTTCAAAATGAAAGCCACACACGAGGACATGGCAAGAGACATGTGGTGTGCACTCCATCTTCTAGAGCAGTGGAGCTCTCTGACTTGCTCAGCCCCATTTCTCATACTTTCCCTGGACCCAAGAATGCCTACCTGTGGATAAATCCTAGCAGCCATGTATGTGATACATACTATGGGGAGGGAGGAAGAGAAGGTTCGGGAGAGACAGAACTCATGGCTCCTACTCTTAAGGAGACAACATGCATGTAAAAAATAATTTTAATTAGAGCGGCGCCTGTGGCTCAGTGAGTAGGGCGCCAGCCCCATGTACTGAGGGTGGCGGGTTTGAACCTGGTTCTGGCCAAATTGAAACAAAAAAATAGACGGGCATTGTGGCAGGCACTTGCCTCGGGAGGCTGAGGCAAGAGAATTGCCTAAGCCCAGGAGTTGGAGGTTGCTGCGAGCTGTGATGCCATGGCACTTTACCAAGGGCGACAACGTGACACTGTCTCTAAAAAAAATAATAATTTTAATTATCCCAACCTGGGCAAGGGGTGCTTAGATCCATCAAATTCAGTGGTTCTCAACCTCTGGGTTGCAACCCACAGGAACTGTATTAAAGGGCTGTCGTTTTAGGAAGGTTGAGAACCACTGATCTAATTCAAAGTGACAGGATGCTCCCTATTTTAGCTTGCCTTGACATTGTTGATGACTGTATTGCTATTACTGTTATCTGTGACTTTAAGTAGCAGATTTAGTTTTATTATTATGCTTCTTTTGGGTACAAATTAAAATTAGTTTGCCTGCAGGCACCAGAATGTGCCCCAGCTGGATGGTAAGGACACCTGAATCATGCACAAGCTGGGGAAAAGGGAAGGCATTAAAAATAGTCCAGCTGAGTATGGTATTAAAATGGTAGACACATGTCATTATACACTTGTCCAAATCCATAGGCTGTGTAACACCGAGGGTGAGACTTAATGTGAATGGGGACTGTGGGTGATAATGATGTTGTCAATGTTGATTTATCAAGTACCACTCCGTTGCGGGTGCTGACAACAGGGAGACTGTGTGTGTATGGGGATGGGCGTATACGGGATATCTTTGTGCCTTCTGCTCAGTTTGGCTGTGAATGTAAAAATGCTCTAAAACATAAAGTCAACTCAGTGATGAAGATGCTCCAGAACTTACTTTGCAAATTTTATGCAGAACTGAGTGAAGTACTTCCGTGTGGAAGCCAGATTGTCACGGATGATGGGGACGTTCTGCTTAATATGAAGAATGACAGAGGTGACGTACGGGCTCTGGTCACCAACATGTTCCACGTTCTGCCACTGCATCTGAAATGGAGACAGGACAGGGCAAGGATTTATTTTTTAAATTTTGTTTAATTTTTGAGACAGAGTCTCACTCTGCTGCTCAGGCTAGAGTGCTGTGAGCTGTGGTGCCAGCCTAGCTCACAGCAGTGCCAAACGCCCGGGTTCAAGAGATCCTTCTGCCTCAGCTTTCCAAGTAGCTAAAAATGCCCACAATGCCCACCACAATGACTGGCGAACTTTTCTATTTTTAGTAGAGATGGGGTCTCACTCTTGCTCAGGCTGGTCTCAAACTCCTGAGCTCAAGCAATCTACCTGCTTCAGCTTCCCAGAGTGCTGGGATTACAAGCTGTGCCTGCCTAGCCTTGCTCACTGTATTCTTGAAAGTAAAGAATAACTCAAGCCCTTTCCTTTTCCTACCTGCCCCATCATGTTCCTGCCCCAAACATCTTCCTATCTTTTTGTTGTTGTTGTTGTTGTTGTGGGTTCGAACCCACTACCCTCGGTATATGGGGCCGGTGCCCTACTCACTGAGCCATAGGTGCTGCCCCCAAACAACCTTCCTTTCTCAGCTAAGCTGCCAGCTGGTAAAGGAACCCCCACTTGGCAGATGAATGAGGATCCTATTTTTCTGTTACCTGTTCCCCCAGCAGAGGATTGAAGGAGAACAGAGGACGGACATCTCCTTCCAAGCAGCTGGAGACCATGGAAGATCAGAGTTGGCTGGGATAAATGAAATGAAACCTGGAGGAGAATTAACATATACCTTTCTCTTGTGTAAACTGGGAGGAGTTTGAGATTCTTCTTTTTTTTTTTTTTGAGACAGAGTCTCACTGTGTTACCCTCAGTAGAGTGCTGTTACGTCACAGCTCACAGCAACTTCAGACTCTTGGGCTTAAGTGATTCTACTGCCTCAGCCTCCCAAGTAGCTAGGACTACAGGCACCTGCCACAATGCCCAGCTATTTTTTGTTGCAGTTGTCATTGCTGTTTAGCTGGCCCAGGCTGGGTTCAAATGTGCCACACTCAGTGTATGTGGCTGGCACCGTAACTACTGTGCTATGGGCCCTGAGCTGAGTTTGGGATTCTTTAGAAAGGAAAGTAGAGGCTTGGTGCTTGTAGCTGAGAGGTTAGGGCATCAGGCACATGTATTGTTGCTGATGGGTTTGAACCCAGCCAAGGCCTACTAACAACGATAACAATAACAAAAAAATAGCTGGGCATTGTGGCGGGTGCCTGTAGTCCCAGCTACTTGGGAGGTTGAGGGAAGAGAATCAGTTACACCCAAGAGTCTGATGTTTCTGTGAGCTGTGATGCCATGGCACTCTATGCAGGGTGACATAGTGAAACTTTGCCACAAAAAAAAAAAAAAAAAAAAAAAGGTGGCGCCTGTGGCTCCAAGAAGGGTGCTGGCCCCATATGCCGGAGGTGGTGGGTTCAAACCCAGCCCTGGCCAAAAACTGCAAAAAAAGGAAAGTAGAAATGGAATGACAAGTGAGATTTGCTTCAGAATAATCTAGGGGTGGGAGGAGTGGAGGTGGGTGTCCATTAAACAAGATCAGTGAAGCTGGGGCACAGGTACATGGGGTTTATCATACTGTCCTCTCTACTTAGAATATATTCAAAGTTTTCCATAATAAAACATTTCGGGTTCGGCGCCTGTAACTCAAGTGGCTAAGGTGCCAGCCACATACACCTAAGGTGGTGGGTTCAAATCCAGCCTGGGCCCACCAAATAACAATGACGACTGCCACCAAAAAATAACCGGGTGTTGTGGCAGGCGCCTGTAGTCCCAGCTATTTGAAAGGCTGAGGCAGGAGACTCGCTTAAGCCCAGGAGTTGGAGGTTGTTGTGAGCTGTGATGTCACAGCACTCTACCCAGGGTGACAGTTTGAGGCTCTGTCTCAAAAAAAAAAAATTTCAAAATGTGTGTATGTAGACTCTTACCCTCCTAAAACTTTTGGGATTATGTTGAGATTTCAATAAAGGGAAAAGAAAAGAGATCTCTGGCAAACTCTAGGGGCAGACCAGAGGTTAACAGGGTGATGTGGGGGACTGTATAGGTAACAGGCAAGGGGGAGATAGACTTCACTGAGAGAACCAATGTGGTCCCTGACTAGGCCATAAATAAAACTTAGACACCCCTTTAGCTCAAGCCCTGAGAACTGATGAGAACTGGGGACACGCTCTGGAAAACATCTACAGGAAACTGTCTGGATTTCTCGGAATAAGTGGCACTCGGCAGTATTGGACCTAGGAGAACAGAAGGAAGCAATGCTCTAGTGTCCCTTCCCTGTTGGCACCCACAGGGGAACAGGGCCAGCAACAGCCCCAGCCTGCCCTGAACTGGCAGGGGAGGGGCGCTCTAACCCTCAGAAGGGGGGTTGAAGGAGTTCTGCTGAGTCAGCCCTCTGATTGGAGCTGGATGGTCTGGTAAAAAGATCCTAAGCCAAACACAAACCATATAATATGTTCATAGAAGGAGGTCAGTAGTTCTGAGGCCTTGATGTCTCTGGCATGAAAAGACTATTTTTACAGAGCTCTTGGGGAAAGAAAAAATTCAATACTGAGAGAACTTGTTTAAAAGAATCATATTGTACATGGATGATTCCTCAGCCCCGGGAAGCTCAAATGACTCCATGTTTTGTTCTAATGTTTCTCTAAATCACCAGTTATTTATATTCTAAAAGCTTTAGGGATATGTAACCATATGACCACAGAAAAGCAGGAAGCGCCCTCCATCTTCATTTCATAGATAAGAAAACTGAGGCCCAGAGAGAGACATCATAAATCTTATGCAAGTCTTTAGTATCTGGCTCCAGATAAGAAAAAGTCTTTATTTTACTGGGGGAAAAATAGAAACAATGGACAAACAGAAGAAAGGTGCAATAAGAACTGACTTTCTGGTCTCCTGCTTTGGTTATGTGCAATGTTTTCCTCATTATCTGTTATCTTACTCAAGAAGCTTTTTCTTTTCTTTTTCTTTTTAGTAAAGACAGAGTCTTGCTATATCGCCCTCGGTAGAGTGCCGTGGCGTCACACAGCTGACAGAGACCTCCAACTCCTGGGGTTAGGTGATTCTCTTGCCTCAGCCTCCTGAGTAGCTGGGACTACAGGTGCCTAGCCACAACACCTGGCTTTTTTCTGCAGTTTGGCTGGGGATGGGTTTGAACCTGTCACCCTCCGTATATGGGGCCGGAGCCCTACCCACTGAGCCACAGGCACTGCCCTCGAGAAGCTTTTCCATCCTATTTTTTTTTTTTTTTTGAGACAGAGCCTTAAGCTGTCGCCCTGGGTAGAGTGCCTTGGCATCACAGCTCACAGCAACCTCCAACTCCTGAGCTCAAGCAATTCTCCTGCCTTTGCCTCCCAAGTAGCTAGGACTATAGGCACCCACCACAACTCCCAGCTGTTTTTTGGTTGCAGCCGTCATTGTTGTTTGGCAGGCCCGGGCTGGATTCAAACCTGCCAGCTCAAGTGTATGTGGCTGGCGCCTTGAGCCACAGGCGCCGAGCCTCCATCCTATTTTAATGATTTGATCCATCCAAACATAAGCACCCTAAGTGATTTCATCTACTTATTTATTTATGGTTTAGATAGGGTCTTGCTTTGTCACCCAGGGTGCAATGTGTGGTGGGATCAGTAGCTCACCATAACCTTGAACTTGGGCTTAAGGGATTCTCTTGTCTCAGTCACCTGAGTAGCTGGGACTACAGGTGTGTACCATCATAATGATAGCTAATTTTTAATTAGAAAAGGGGTCTTCTTATGTTGCTCAGGTTGTTGCAAACTCCTGTCCTCAAGCAATCCTTCCTCCCTGGCCTCCTAAAGTGCTGGGATTATAGGTGTGAGCCATAGTAGCCTGGACTTCCTTGGTGATTTTAAATGAGTTCATAGGGTGAGGCCAAAACTGACAGGTGCTGTTACGTCATCTTCCTTTCTCTAGCTCTGCAGTAAGACCTGGAGCAGAGTACTCTGGCTAAACTCAGAGAAGTGGGGAGGGTTTGGTGCTTATATTGCCAGTTGACACGAAGCTCTTCCACAGTAATGACTATAACTTTCCACATTGGCAGCATTGTCTATTTCAAAATCTCAGGATCGTTTATAAGCAATTATCTGAACATCACAGTTCTCCATTAACAGAAGACCATAAAAGGAGGTGGTGACACGCACTGTTGCTAGTTACAAAGCAACTCTGAAGAGAGACTGAGCATGGGACAATGGGCTTCTTTAAGCTTCCGCTGGTCAGTCTGCACAGACGTCATCTTGCTCCTCTCAATAACCACTGGCCATGTCAGTATGTGTGCACATTTGGAATATATGCAGAAAGATTTGATCTGTTTTATTACTTTAGCCAGTTATAATTCCACTGGTCAAATTAATAGAAGTATTAGCAAGGCAAAGTGGAGCTATGATTTTAAATTTGAGTCAGCTAGCTGGGTGCGGTGGTTCACACTGGTAATCCTAGCACTTTGGGAGGCTGAGGCAGAAGGACTACCTCAGCTCACAAGTTCAAGACCAGTCTGAGCAAGACTGAGACCCCTGTCTCTACTAAAAATAGAAAAACTAGCTGGATGTTATGGTGGGAGCCCGTAGTCCCAGTTCCTTAGGAGGCTGAGGCAAGGGGATCTCTTGAGCTCAAGAGTTTGAGGTTGTTGTGAGCTAGGATGCCATA
The DNA here is from genome assembly GCA_963574575.1 of Galagoides demidoff. Lineage (NCBI taxonomy): Eukaryota > Metazoa > Chordata > Mammalia > Primates > Galagidae > Galagoides > Galagoides demidoff. The sequence goes on along the minus strand of CAUYQV010105397.1, from coordinate 54,717 downwards.
GCACTTTGCCCAGGGCACAGAGGCTGTCTAAATAACTAAATAAATAAATTTAAGTCAGCTTAAGGAAAGCAGAAAGCAATTTAAAATACTGAGAAACAGGGTGGCACCTATTGCTCAGTGGTTAGGGCACCGGCCCCATATAACAAGGGTGGAGGGTTCAAACCCGGCCCTGGACAAACTGCAACAAAAAAATAGCTGGGTGTTGTGGTGGGTGCTTGTAGTCCCAGCTACTTGGGAAGCTGAGGCAAGAGAATTGCCTAATCCAAGAGCTGGAGGTTGCTGTGAACTGTGATGCCAGAGCACTCTACGGAGGGTGATAAAGTGAGACTTTGTCTCTTAAAAAAAAAAAAAAATGCTGAGAAACAATGAAAGTCGACATTGCTTTCACTATTCAAAAAAAATGCCCCAAACAGAGTTAGCAGTGACTCTAACCAGTTACTGCCTCAGGTGGCCGATGCTTGCCATCATCCATCCCAGACGACGGCAGGTTGTAACCTGAATTGCAGATACCCATGTTTGGACCTACTGTGTGCGGGTCCCCTTGCTGGGCCCTACACATAGACCATCTCGTTTGCAATTCATACGTGATCACCTTCAATTCTCACACAATCTTGTAGGGGAAGGAGCTCAGAGAGATTAGGTGACTTGCCCAAAGTTACACAGCTGGTAAGTGATAGAGTTGGGACAGTCAGGTCTGTCTAAAGCCTGAGCAGTTCATCAGGATGCTTGCTAGACATTTGTTAAAAAGAAAAGAAAGGCATAAAAATGCTTTACTGGGCAGAAGTTCAAGGTAAACCCTGTTTTTCAAGAAGAAACTAATGAAATATACAGTGATCAAGCACAAGTCTCTTTCAAAAAAGGAAATGGTAGCTTGCTTTGTAAGAACAAACATCATGAAAAGTCATCAGTAGAAGTAAGACTTCAACTTTTCCAGGTAAACTTTTTGTATCTGACATTTAAAAGCTACCCCTCTACACTGACAAGTTTCTCTTTGTGCTTTTTGTTTTAGGGTTGCAGGTTTGAAGACCAGATGATATGTAAGAGGGGTACTGTATAAATGATATGAAACAGTTTGTAGAAGAGCAGTATTGAAGATGTGGGGTGACAGAAACAGCAGGGAAATGAGAGTATGAAGCTGGTAGTGATCAGAGCCTCCAGGACCCCACAGTCAACCACAAGGTGAGACTGCGGGACCCAGAGCATCCCCAGAGCTCTGCCTCTGCTGCATGAGGAGGGACTGCGTGGTCTATGCCCACACTTCCCAGGAAAGGCTGGAAGAGCATCACTCTTCCCAGGAGGAATCCACTGTCACAGAGAATTCTGACCAAGTCGTTGATCACAGAACAGAGTTTCACCACCACCTTGCTTTTGGAAGCTGTTTTTTTCCTACTACTATAAGAAGATTGTGAAAGAGGTCTCCTGCAAAACTAATTTTCCTCAACAGAAAATTTAAATTCCCAGCTATTCATTTTGATCATTTGACTGGAGAGATGCATAACATAGATTCAAGATAATTGGACTCTGAGACAGGCAACTGGGATCTAGTGTTATGGTTTAGGTTGCTGTTGGCCCCAAACCAATGGACTTTCCTCAGGTCTGCACATACGGACTCATGCTCTCACTCGCCCTGATGCTTGTCTGGGCTACTTTTACTCCTACAACAAACGTCTGCTGTATTTACAGATACCTTCTGCATGCAGAGCACTGTGTGGGGAACAAAGAGGGAGAAGGAACATTTGCTGAGTACCTACTATGCACCCACTAGGTACCGTGATTGACATTTTGACATGAACTGGCTGTAATCTTATTTATTTCTTTTTATTTTTTTATTTTTTGGAGACAAAGTCTCACTTTGTCACCCCTGGGAGAGTGCTGTGGCATCATAGCTCACAGCAACCTCAAACTCTTGGGTTCCAGTGATTCTCTTGCCTCAGCCTCCCAAGTAGTTGGGACTACAGGTGCCTACCACAATGCCTGGCTATTTTTTAGAAATGAGGTCTCACTCTGGTTCAGGCTAGTCTCAAACCTGTGAGCTCAGGCAATCCACCCCAAATGCTGGGATTAAAGGCATGAACCACCATGCCTGGTCTTATTTATTTTTGAAACAGTGTCTCACTCTGTTGTCTTGGGTAGAGGGCCATGGTGTCATAGCTCACAGCAACCTCAGATCTTGGCCTCAAGTGATCCTCTTGCCTCAGCCTCCTGAGTAGCTGGGACTATAGGCACCTGTCACAACATCTGGCTACTTTTTCTATTTTTAGTAGAGATGGGGTTTCATTCTTGCTCAGGCTGGTTTCATACTCCGAGCTCAGGTGATCAACTCACCTTGGCCTTTCAGAGTGCTAGGATTACAAGTGTGAGCCACTGCACCTGCCAGGGCTGAAATCTAGACATTGGTTTGTTTAACTCCAAAGGCCATGTTCGTTCTTTCTTTCTTTTTTTTTTTTTGAGACTAAGTCTCACTTTATCGCCCTTGATAGAGTACCATGGCATCACAGCTCACAACAACCTCAAACTCTTGGGCTCAAATGATCCTCCTGCCTCAGCCTCCCAAGTAGCTGGGACTATAGGTGACTGCTACAGGCCCGCCTATTTTTTTTTTTTTTTTTTTTTAGAGACAGGGTCTTGTTCTTGCTCAGGCCAGTCTTGAACCTGTGAGCCTGGGCAATCCACTGGTCTTGGTGTCCCAGAGTGCTAGGATTACAGGCGCGTGTTCTTTCCACTTTACCATGTTACTTTCCAAAAGAAGAGTTACTGCTAGGGTGGCGCCTGTGGCTCAAGGAGTAGGGCACCAGCACCATATGCCAGAGGTGGCAGGTTCAAACTTGGCCCCAGCCAAAAACTGCAACAAGAAGAGTTACTGCTATAAGTGAACTTGAAATTAGCTGAGGGAACTGGGACAAGCAGTCTTTGTCTAGAACAAGGCTGCAGATACACAAATGATTCAGCAGTAGTGATGGTGCTGGACAGGGGAGAAAGAAAAGATTCTTCTGACTTCTTCACTCAGGGATACGTGTTTCTTAACTCAAAGGGGAAAATGAATATGATCCAGAATAGAAAGAATAGTAACAAAGGGTGGAAAAAGATCTATACAGATAAATATACAGAGATATGTGTATATATTTTACTATTCATTGGTGAGCCAATGGGAAGGTGAATTTATATAACCTTTTTTCCCCTATTTTTTATTTTTTTAAATAAATATTTTTTAAAATAAAAAAAATTTTTTTTGAAAATTGGCTCCCACTGGGCCACTATATAATCTTTTTAAAAGCAATTTGAAAATATCTATCAAAAATCTCTCATGCCTGCCAAGCAACAATGATGGTTGCAACCAAAAAATAGCCAGGCCTTGTGGCAGGTGCCTGTAGTCCCAGTTACTTGGGAGGTGGAGGCAGGAGAATCACTTGAACCCAGGAATTGGAGGTTGCTGTGAGCTGTGGTGCCATAGCTACCCAGGGCGACAGCTTGAGGCTCTGTCTCAAAAAAAAAAAAAAAAAAGAATCTCAGTAGGCTGGGTGCAGTGGCTCACATCTGTAATCCTAGTACTCTGGGAGGTTGACGTGTGTTGATTGCCTGAGTCAGAGGTCTGAGATTAGCCTGACCAAGACCAAGGATCCCATCCATCTCTACTAAAAATAGAAAAAAATTAGTTGAGTGATTGGAGGGCACCTGTAGTCCCAGCTACTTGGGAGGCTGAGGCAAGAGGCTCACTTGAGCCCAAGAGTTTAAGGTTGCTGTGAGCTATAACATTACAGCACTCTACCCAGGGCAACAGAGTGAGACTGTCTCAAAACAAAAACAAAACTAAAACCTTCAGCATTTATATTGCCTTTGATCTCTGCAATTCCATTTAAGGCAACTAATCTAAAGTTAATAGTTATTCATGTTCAGAAAATAAAAATACACACATATAAAAGAGGCTGTCCATTGCCAGATTGCTTAAAAATGTTAAAAACTGGAAATAATCAAAATTGGCACTGAAAGAGAATGTATTAAATACACTTTAAGGGAAGTAGTAGATTATGGTACTTAAGATGATGAAATGTAGAGTCAGCCAGTCTGAGTTCTAACACTGTGCAGCCTTCTAAGAGTATGACTTGGGCAAGTCACCTAACATTTCTGAGCCTCAGTTTTCTCATCTATAAAAGTGGGATGATAATAATATATAAAATCTATTATTGAAAGATAACATATGGAATGCTCTTAACATAGTACCTTACACATATTAATCTCATGGTAAATGTTTGCTACTTTCACAATTTTAACAATAAATACTTTGTATTATAGAATACTATGCAATCACTAAAAAAAAATTGTAGTTCTAGATTAAATGATACAGAAAACTATTAAAATCTGCTATGTGAATGGCTCGGCACCTGTAGCTCAGTGGCTAGGGTGCCAGCCACATACACCAGAGCTGGCAGGTTCAAACCCAGCCCAGGCCTGCCAAACAACAATGACAACTGCAACCTGCAACAAAAAAAAAAGCCAGGTGTTGTGGTAGGCGCTTGTAATCCCAGCTACTTTGGAGGCTGAGGCAAGAGAATCACTTAAGCCCAAGAGTTTGAGGTTGCTGTGAGCTGTGATGTCACAGCACTCTACTGAGGGCAACATAATAAGACTCTGTCTCCAAAAAAAAAAACCTGCTATGTGAAGAAAACATGTTAGGAGACAGTGGGTAAAGTATAAACTTATTTTTATTTGCAACTATATCTGTATTTTTAAAAGAACTGAAAGTGGCTCAGCGCCTGTGGTTCAAGCCGCTAAGGTGCCAGCCACATACACCTGAGCTTGTGGGTTCAAATCCAGCCCAGGCCCACCAAACAACAATGATGGCTGCACTTAAAAATAGCCAGGCATTGGGGCTGGTGCTTGTAGTCCCCGCTACTTGGGAGGCGGAGGCAGGAGAATCATTTGAGCCCAGGAGTTGGAAGTTGCTGTGAGCTGTGATGCCACAGCACTCTACCCAGGGGGACAGCTTGAGGCTCTGTCTCAAAAAAGAAAAAAAAAACCGGAAAGAAATAAATCTGTTAATTAAAATTATGGATGCTTTTTCTTCTTTCAAAAAATCTGTATTTTCCATAACGGAGGTGATTTGCGTGATTTGCTTTTACCATAATGAAAAAAAAATCTTTTTTATGAAAAAAGAAAGTGTTTTGATTATAAGTAGAAAGTAAACTTGAGGATGTCTTAACCCTGGTGTTCTGTGGACCTTCTGAAATAGATCTGCATTTTAATGACTGGAAAAATGAGAACAGATTTAAAGACTGTTCTAACTGTTTCAAAATGTCTTTGGGGGGTGGTGATACAGCCTCCTGAATTGGTACATGCTCATAATCCTAAAACCTAACAGAAATTGCATGCCAGACTGTAAGGAAATTTATTCCATTCAGTTTCTTTCTAAAACTACCATTAGTGGGCAAAAGTCTACGTGTGTTTGATTCTGGATGGAGACTTGTAAGGGTCTTTCAAGCTCGTGATGTGAGTAGCCCTGGGCAAAAGGACGTAGTGAGGAGGGTACCATAGGACCAACAGTCCCTGTTCAGGAGGCCAAAGATTTTTTTTTAATCCTACATATAATGCCATAATCAGATATATGAAATCCTAAGGATTGGCAGAATTAACATTTAAAAGACAAAAGTCTTCTTATTTCTATGAAAACACTCCAAATAACTACCTTTTCATCAAGAATCAAGAGAATTAGTTTTATTTCTGGCTTCACTACTATAAGCTATTTGGCTTTGAGCAGAATATTAACAGAAATAAACAAACGTATCAGAAGGTTAATTCATTAGTTTTCAGATGAAAATATACAAAGCACACTGGAATGCTTCTGTTGGCTGCTCAGCCCATTTTCTCCCCTGTAGGAAAGTCCTCCTGTCAGATTAAGAACAGCTGAAGAGGCTGGGCACCTGTGGCTCAAGTGGCTAAGGCGCCAGCCACATATACCTAAGGTGGCAGGTTCAAATCCATCCCGGGCCTACCAAACAACAATGATGGCTGCAACCAAAAAATAGCCAGGTGTTGTGGCGGGTACCTGTGGTCCCAGCTACTTGGGAGGTAGAAGCAGGAGACTCGCTCGAGCCCAGGAGTTGGAGTTGAAGGTTGCTATGAGCTGTGATGCCACGGCTCTCTACCCAGGGGGACAGCTTGAGGCTCTGTCCCCCCCCAAGAAAAAGAACAGCTGAAGACTAATCGCCACCATGATGAGTGCAGGTGCTCGAGCAGCCCACACTCAAGTAAGCATGAACACTCAGGAACCTGGTGCTGGGCATGCTGACTTACTGCTCTTCTACTTTCAGGCAAGTTACTTAGTAGATTTTGCCTCAGTTGCCATGTTTGCCAAAAAGACTGACTCTCTGTATGCATGGTGTGGTATGATTCTGCAAGGAGAGAGATGGGGGTCTGGATCCTGGCTCTGCCACATGCTAGCCAAGAGATCTTGAGCAAGTGACTTAATGTCTCTGTGTTTCAGCTTATTTGTGAACGGGGTAAATAACATAGCCACCTCATCATTTTATTCTTAGAATTAAATGAGATAGTAGAAATACAGGTGTCTGATTCTTGGTTAAGTGCTCACTAAATAGTAATTTCTTATCATCTCATAGAGCTCATCTAAGAAAATAATGCAATATGGGGCCAGGCCTGGTGGCTGATGGGTATAATTGTAATACTTTGGGAGGCTGAGGCAGGAGGATTCCTCCAGGCCAGGAGCTCAAGACCAGCCTGGGCAGCACAGTGAGATTCCATCTCTACATTAAAAACAAAAGTAGTAGCTAGGCATGGTGGCATGTGCCTGTACTCCCAGCTACTCAGGACACTAAGGCAGGAGGGTCACGAGCCCAGGGGTTCAAAGCTGCAGTGAGGTATGATTGTGCCACTGCACTCCAGCCTGGGAAACAGAGTGAGACCCTGCTTCTAAAAAAAAAGCAAAGAAAAGAAAAGGAAGAAAAGACAAAATAATGCAGTGTAATACGGGAAGGGAAAGTGGTCTGAAAGATAATTCTGACATAACTTATCAGCAATACCACTGTAATCTCAAAGTTACAGTTTCAGACAAACCACCAAACTTTCATCATATTTAGCTTCCCCTACTCATCTCATGCATATTTTCTATAAGCTTTGCCACTCTGTACTTTTCTCCCTTTGTCTAGCAGCGGTGTTCTTGTCCACACTCTTGGGAGCTAATAGCTGAGGATGGGCATTCCGTAATTCTGACCTGTCTTCAGCTCCAGGATGCCACTTGCTGACGTCAGAAGCCCTGCTATTAAGTACCACTGAGGAGCACGGCATCATCCCCAATAGCACTTGTCAAGTGCCTAAAGATTCAGGGAGCCTATGACCCCCCCATCTCCCACAAACATGTCCAGGTCTTGTACTTTTTGACTACCAGCTTCACCTAGCCAAAACTGCTCAGTAGTGTAATGTATCTCTCAGGATTTTAAAATTTTTATTATTTATTTATTTTTTTGAGACAGAGTCTCACTTTGTTGCCATCGGTAGAGTGCTGTAGTGTCACAGCTCACAGCAGGCATCTTCAAACTATAGCCCATGGGGGGCCACATGCGGCCTGTGTAGGACATTTATCCAACCCTCTGGGTGTTTTTGCCACCGCTGCCTGTCCTGCTTAGCAGCCGACTTGTCCCGGGACCCGCAGTCTGGCCCTCCAACGGTCTGAGGGACAGTGAACTGATCCCCTGTTTAAAAAGTTTGAGGACCCCTGGCTCACAGCAACCTTAAACTCTTGGGCTCAAGTGATCCTCTTGCCTCAGCCTCCCCAGCAGCTGGGACTATAGCCACCCGCCACAATGCCTTATGATTTTTTAGAGATGGGGTCTCACTCTTGCTCAGGCTATTCTCAAACTCCTGAGCTTAAGCAATCTGCCAACCTTAGTCTACCAGAGTGCCTGGATTACAGCCATTGTGTCCAGTCCTATTTTTTTATTTTTTACCATTCTTCGGTTAAATGAGGGATCTGCAATCCTTTAGTTCTTTGTTCTTCTTGCCAGCTTTACTGTCAAAATCACTCAGGGAGTACTACTATTTAGCAAGTACTTTTCTATGCCATGAGCATTTAAAAATTAGTAAAACACAGCCCTCGAATTGTTCAAAGTTTAATAGGAAAGACAAAGTTATAAGGATAATTGTTAACAACATAGACAGATAGTCTAAATACCGTAGTGGTGGTTTTTTTCTTTCCTTTTTTTTTTTGAGAAAGAGTTTTACCCTGTCACCCTGGGTAGAATGCAGTGGTGCCATCACAACTCACAGAAACCTCAAATTCCTGGGATCAAGCAATCCCTCTGCCTCAGTCTCCAAACAGCTAGGACTACAGGCATGCACTACAATGCCTGGATAACTTTTTTCTATTTTTAGTAGAGACAGGGTCTCACTCTTATTCAGGCTGGAACTCCTGCTCTCAGGCATCTGCTGGCCTTGGCCTCCCAGAGTGCTAGGATTACAGGCGTGAGCCACCGCCCTGCCTTCTCACCATTCATAAAATGCATTTAATTTACCACATTGCTTATTCTCAGTTTTCTCCTCCGCAGAGTAGAAACTCCTTGAGGGAAGCTCAGTTTCCAATCTTGCCTATGTAAGTCTGAGTGGAATGCCCTGTGGAATCCCTAACATGTTGAATGAGATAGGCAGTTTCAGCATAATTCTGAGCTTTCCTAACTTCACAAACCTTTGCAGATGTTGTGACCTTGTTTGAAATGCCGTCCTAATCACAAAGTCTTTCAAAGCTTTGCCCTGAGCTGGGTGTGGTGGCTCATGTCAGTAATCTTCTCACTCTGGAGGCCAAGGTGGGCAGACTGCTTCAGCTCAGCAGTTTGGGTCCAGCTTAAGCAAAAGCAAGATCCCATCTCTACTAAAAGTAGAAACATTAGCCAAGTGCAGTGGCGGGTGCTATAGTCCCAGTTACCTGGGAGGCTGAGGCAAGTGGATCATCTGAGTCCAGGAATTTGAGTTTGCAGTGAGTATGATAAGTCCACTGCACTCTTTCTGGGGCACAGAGTGAGACGCAGTCTTAATAAAACAATAACTAAAACCAATTTTGCCCTGGCCTATTTTGAATGCCATTTCTTTTTTTTTTTTTTTTTTGAGACGGAGCCTCAAGCTGTCCCCCTGGGTAGAGTGCCATGGCATCACAGCTCACAGCAACCTCCAACTCCTGGGGGCTCAAGCGAGTCTCCTGCCTCAGCCTCCCAAGTAGCTGGGACCACAGGCGCCTGCCACAACGCCCGGCCACTTTTTGGTTGCAGCCATCATTGTTATTTGGCAGGCCCGGGCTGGGGATTCAAACCCACCACCTTGGGTGTATGTGGCTGGCACCTTAGCCGATTGAGCCACAGGCGCCGAGCCTTGAATGCCATTTCTTTATGAAGGCTTTCCCTCTGCAACCCACCTAGATATGAACTCTCCCTTCTATTAAAGAGGGTGTATTTTATACTTTTCTTATGGAACTGATTTCCTTACACCTTGTATTCTAGGTATCTGGGCATTACTCTCATCTTGCACCTCTCTTGCCCCTCACCTACAGGAATCTAAACACCTTCGGGTAAGGTCAATGCCTCCCCAAGCCTTGCCACTCCTGGCACTGTGCTGGGTAGAGTACTGAACTGTTCAACTAGTGGCAAAAATGATGGAAACAGAGACAGAAATAATCATTATCACAAAAGTTTTAAAAAATCCTAGAAGAAAGTACACAAAACAGGATGCAGGCACAAATAACAGAGGGTGTATGCTGAATCCATTTGTGACCACTTGGCTTGTTTGTTCCCATCACATGGGTTTCATTTTGCTAGAACTACAGAAGACTCAGACAAAAAGTAACAGCCTCCCAGCTGCTGTGTTCCCAAGTCTGTGGTTTTCCTATGATATAAACAAAAGATTTTGGAGTTATAGTCTCTGTTAATATCTGCTGGTGTGGCTCTAGGGGAGAAATGGAGGGTAGAGTGGTGGTGGGGGTGTGTCTGAGAGAAATCTACCTAATGAACCAACGGTTCATATAAGCAACACCTGGAGCGTTAACCCCCTTCCAACTGCTATTTTATTGGAAAAAAAAAAATTCCATTCTTCCTTTAGTAAATGTAAAAATTCTTTTACCAGCTGCATTCCAATCTAAAGTGTGTGGCAGTTCAGGAGAGATGGCAGCTGGAAAAGATCACATTCAGGATGTAGAGAACGCTTACCAGCAGCGAGGGGATAATCAGAGCCTGCAAAATGAATCCTCAGAGCCATGTTCCTCTAAGAAAATGGATTAGCCTCAATTTGCACGCTCAGAGTGTCCTCCTAGAAATGCCGAGAGTACTAGAAATGCCTATCAGCCCCTGATTGGTGAAAAGATCAGACTTTTGAACAGAAACTGTGTAATATCAGCTAGTTCAGGACTTGCCACTTGAGTTCATAAGATCCCAAAGCCCACGTTTTGGTTTTAATCCTATTTTTGTTAAATATTTACAATCTACTGCAAAACCAAATTCAGACCAAATGTCTGCTTACACAACCTTGTGACACAGCCACTCCTCCTGACAAGAGGGAAAAAGATGTATTTATTGAGCACGTGTCATGTGACTGGCGTCAGCCCAGTCAGTCACTTTCTTCATGTTCCGCCCTCACAACTATGGCAGGCAGATCTGTGGGCCCCAGGGAGGTAACTGGGCTCAGACAGGTTAAGTCAGTTGCTCGGCATCCCCAAAGGAGAACCTGGAAGAGTTAGCTTTGTCTCACTCCAAAGTCAGTGTTCTTTCCCCAGCACTGTGACTCTGGCCAGTATGCCCCAGAGAAGTTCTTTCTCCAGAATTTACAAGAACGTTACAAGAGTCTATGACTCGAGAATAGGTATTGGCAAAATTTTCTGTAAAGGGCTAGAAAGTAAATATTTTACTTTTTAAAAAAATTCAGTTTGTGGGCTATCTGGCCTCTGTTTCAATTACTCAGTTCTACCAGTGCCGTACAAAAGCACCTACAGATGATATGTAAATGAATGAACATTCTGTGTTCTGATAAAACTTTACAAAAACAGGCAGTGGGCCAGATTTAGTCAACCAGCTATAGTTTGCCAACCCCAGCTCCAGAAGGCGGATAGCTTCATGTTATTCAGTCTTAGAAATCATAAAGAATTGCCTATTTCCAGCTAATTCAACATACATGAGAGTCTTCTACATTCAAGGCAATATGAGAGAGAAAGAATAGTATAAGATGTGGTTCATGCACTTAAGGAACTTATATTCTTTTGGGAGGAATAAAAGGCACAGACACATAAAATCCAAAAATAGCAACACAAGATAGTACCTAGGAAGTGCCAAAGGAGGGGACTTGAGGGCCAAGAGCTGGCTGGTGGGCCACCATGACGTTAGAAAACCAGATCAAATAATCTTCAACTGGCCCCAGAGCTGAGAAAGTCAGAAAAACCTCTCAGTGGGCAAGAATGAAGAATGAATCAGAAGTTTCAGCCTTAGGCACTAACACAAACACCCATTCTGGCCAGACCACATGAAGGTTTTTAGGCATGTGTCAGATGCTAATCAAAGACAACATCTCCTTTATACTCACCATACACATTTTCTCCCTGTCTCATTCTAAAAGGACAAGCAATTTGACCTCAGATGCAAGATAAACTGAGTGCTCTGGGGACCCCAGGAGGTCTTTCCATTCTCTTGTCAGCTGGTACTTTAAGCACTGAAGACCTGAAGAAGCTACAGGAGGAACTCTAGCTCAGGCCATGCGTAGAAGTCTGGCAAGCAGATGTTTCTCAAAATCTTACCTTGCTCATGGCAGTCAGGGCAGGGTCACAGGCGGCATCCAGATCCTGAACCAATAGCTGAATACTGCTGGAGATGACACTGCAGAGCAAACAAATTATTGTGGTCATGACTTAACACACAACTACTTAAATGACTAACACAGTCCTTCACAAATGTATAAAAATTAGGTTCATCATTTCATCAGAAAATCTTGAGCTTTAATTGATGATGATGGAGGAGAAGTGTGGCTCCTTCTTTTCCTGGTCTTTTTTTTTTTTTTTCTTTCGAGACAGAGTCTCAAGCTATTGCCCTGGGTAGAGTGCTGTGGTATCATCATAGTTCATAGCAACCTCTAATTCTTGGGCTCAAGCAATCCTCATGCCCCAGTTTTTTTCTATCTTTAGTAGAGACAAGGTCTCGATTCTTGCTCAGGCTGGTATTGAACTCATAAGCTCAAGCAATCCACCTGCCTCGGCCTCCCATGCTAGGATTACAGGCGTGAGCCACCATGCCTGGCCTTCTTGTCCTGGTCTCATCTGGGTGGGTCCTGTACATGGAATTCCATGGCTAGTCTCCCTAATCACCACCAACCAGGGCCCTTCTTCACGCTGTCCTCTAAAAGTACCTGTTTCCTAAAAGCATTTAATTTAGAACTGAAGGGAAAAGAAAGCTAAGAAAGAGGGAGGAAATTAGCTAAGATGAGAATTTTGATTTTTCCTCGATAAGTGGTTGGTGTGAAACCTGAGGCTTGGCCCATGCCTATGTCATTTAATGGCAGTGGAATTGAAACTGACCACAACGAAAATATTATAAGGTAATACGTGTAACAGGGGAAGAATAGTCCAAGAAGGCTTTATTGTTTGAACTTCTTGGACAGACCTCCCTTGCCTGTTAAAGACACACACATAAGCATGTGCACACGCACGCACGCATTTTTACATCCCCAATGGCTAAAGCTAGGCCATGTATGCCATATATTCTAAAACCCTGAAAGTGGTCCTGACTCTCTGAGGATTTAGGTGGGGACATATCAGGGATGGACAAGGGACAATTTCTTCTGCTTGGTTATTCTAGATAGTGCAACAATAAAGAGGCTGTAAGCTAAAAGGATGATGGCATCAATTCTAATGCTGCTTCTTAGCAACCAGTGAAGAATAATTCTGATCCAACAGAAGGCCCTAGCACCCTCTTAGGCTGTGTAGTGATCTGCCACTTTGTTAAGAAGAAAGGGTAGGCCTTTAGCAAACACATGCAAGGTACGTACGTGCTGAAGGTATCCATTTCTCCGGTCAGATTGATTCGTTCGGTCAGACTTACATCAACTTTTTCTTTGAGTTTTTCTTCTAGCTGTTAGAAAACAAGAGAAACAGCAACATGATTAATGATTATCCAAAAGAATACAGTAATAATAATAGTTAACATTTACTGAGTTTGATGATACAGGTGCAATTCTAGACACACATGATGCATTGACTCATTTAGTTCTCGTAACCCTATTAGGAAGGTTCCATTAATACCCCATTTTATAGATGAGAAAATGGGGGTGCCTACCCAAGATAGTCAAACTTCCTTCAACCTGGATCCTTTACCACTGCGCTGTACTTATTTCTTATGACACGTTTATAATTCATATCATTATATTTGAAAAGATTCTAATTTTTTTTGCCTCCTTTTCAGCAATGTGGAAAAAGAAGACTCTAATTTTAAGATAGTTCCTGTACCATAAACTGCAGACTTGCCCATCAACATTGTAAACCTTTGGTGGTAAGTGGCAGTCAAACCAGTTAAAACATGGTGTGCAGCCAGGAGCAGTGGCTCACGCCTGTAATCTCAACATTCCGGGAGGCCAAGGGGGTGATCCCCTGAGCTCACAAGTTCGAGATCCAGCCTGAGCAATAGTGAGACCCCAATCACTACTTAAAATGGAAAATTCAAGCAAGAGGATCACTTGAACCCAAGAGTTTGAGGTTGCTATGAGCTATGATACCAGAGCACTCTACCAAGGGTGACAAAGTGAGACTCTGTCTCAAAAAATAAATAAAAGGCAGGGGGTGGGGGGGCAGGCTACTATGGGCCTAGTACTTTGTTAACATCCCTGCTTTCATGACCCTGCAGTCTGGGATAGAAACAACTCAATGTCCTCCTACAGCCTCAAAGAAAAATTGGACCAGAAATTGTCAATACCCAAAAACATCCCCAGGAATTGATTAATCTGGCACTCCTAAACCTATTACATGAACTCTAAGAATAATTAATGTTTTGTTTTACATTTTAAAAATGCTCTTGGGGTATGTAAATTATTGCAACTTTTTCAGAAGGTAACTTATTAAGAAACCAAAGACTTAAATGTATACAATCTTTAAATCACCAACTCACATCCGAAATGTACTTCAATGAAATAAGAATAATGTACAAAGATATACAAATAGTCTATGTGGCATTCATTAATTCAACCAATATTCACCTAAAGTCTACTTTGTCCACACTGCATAGCAGAATAAGGGAGTTATTCAGAGAACAAAAGAATGAAGACCCTGTTCTTGGAAGGCTCACACTCCAGTGCTGTTTCATATAACTGAGAAACTGGAGACAATGTACAGGTAGCTCTACAAAGTATCCATGGAACAAATTATGGCATAGGCTGCTAATGCTTAAACTCTTTGGAGGCTTCTTCCCATGACAATGAAAAGAAAATCCAGACCTCTACCCATGATCTGGCCTTGTCTTCCTACTTTCTTCTGCCTTGCCTGCTAGGCAAGTCTCTGGGACGCCCCAGGGTCCTCCTCTCCCTAAAGTGCTTATCCTCCTAACCAGCTCCCTCACTTCCCAACCCTTCCAGCCTCCTTCCTAACACTTGGGTCTATGCTTCGCCAGGCAACTTCTTACTCTAACACAACTACATCTGTTCCCTTCCTAACACGGCAAAAGTGAAGCTACATCTTGGCTGGCTTATTTATTTATTATCTGACTTCCCTATTAGTTCTAAGTTCCATGCCAGAAAGAAACTTGTTTACTCCATTCACCACTGTTAATTAACCTGGCACTTAATAAGTGCTTAATAAAGATCTCTTGAAAGAATGAATGGAACATACCGTGCGGGTGTTAAAAAGGCTGAGGTAACACTGACATGGAAAGATGCCCAGGATTCAGGTGAAAACAAAACAATGTTGCTTTGTTGTAGAACAGTATGGGCATATTTTTATTTAAAAAGACACAACAAAAGATGTTGGGGAGGGTATACATTTTTAAACAGATTAACAGTGATTATTCTAAGGGGTGAGATTATGGGGAATTTTTATCCCTCACATATGTTTCTCTAATATTTGAAACTTAAGAGTACCTATGACTCACACTATTGTATCAAACCAGAGTCACCAACTGCTGTTACATGGCTAGTCTTGTTTCATTTATACTCTCACCTATTCTCCCATGCCGTGACTTATTTTTAAGCAAATGCTAGTAGACATTCTATCATTTCATCTGTATATGTTTCAATGTGTATCTCTGAAAGATAAGTACTCCTAAAAAGATCATAACCACAATAGTATTACCACACCTAAAACAATTAACAATAATTCCTTTAATATCAATCATCACAAATCTAGTCAGTGATCACATTTCTTTCATTGTCTTACTTTTTTTTTTTTTTTTTGAGAAAGGGTCTTGCTGTGTCATCTGGGCTAGAGTACAGTGGTGGTGTCGTAGCTCATAGCGACCTCAAACTCCTGGGCTCAAGCTTACTGAGTAGCTGGGACTCCTCGTTGGTTAATTTTTAAATATTTTGTAGAGCCGAGGTCTTATTATGCTGCCTAGGCCAGTCTTGAACTCCTATGCTCAAGTGATCCTCCTGCTTTGGCCTCCTAAAGTGCAAGGATTTCATGTATGAGCCACTGTACTTGGCTTGTTTTTTTTTTTTTAATATTTTATTTATTATTTATTTTTTTGCAGTTCTTTTTTGGCTGGGGCTGGGTTTGAACCTACTACCTCCGGCACATGGGGCTGGCGCCTATTCCAGCAACTCACATCCGAAATGTACTTCAATGAAATAAGAATAATGTACAAAGATATACAAATAGTCTATGTGGCATTCATTAATTCAACCAATATTCACCTAAAGTCTACTTTGTCCACACTGCATAGCAGAGGTGCTGCTTGAACCACAGGTGCTATCCTTGGCTTGTCTTATGTTTAAAAAAAAAAAGTTTGTTGTTGGGCAGCGCCTGTGGCTCAGTGGGTAGCATGCAGGCCCCATATACCAAGGGTGGTGGGTACGAACCCGGCCCTGGCCAAACTGCAACAAAAATTAGCCGGGTGTTGTGGTGGGCGCCTGTAGTCCCAGCTACTTGGGAGGCTGAGGCAAGAAAATTTACCTAAGCCCAGGAGTTGGAGGTTGCTGTGAGCTATGATACCAATGCACTCTACCAAGGGTGACATGGTGAGACTCTGTTTAAAAAAAAAAAAAGTTTGTTTTAGATTCAAAACCTGATAACTTCTTATACCTAGACCATTTCTTCCCTAAAATTAAGATGTTTTTGCATGTTTTATTAGGTGGGTTATAGTGCTTTCATTAAAAAAATTTTTAAAGCATGTACAACAGTATAATTAGAAAATATTTGTGCAACTAAAATTGACATAAAGATGATTAAGCGTGGTTTATTCATTAAAAATAGTTTGTTTTAATTAAGACCCAAATAAAGACCATACTTGGCAATTGGTTGATATGTCTCCTAAGCCTCTTTTTAAAAAATGAGATATAATTAATTTTGGGGTTTTTTTTTTGAGACAGAGGCTCACTTTATCAACCTCAGTAGAGTGCTACAGCAACCTCAAACTCTTGGGTTTAAGTGATCCTCTTGCCTCAGCCTCCCTAGCTGGGACTACAGGTGCCTGGCATAACACCCAGCTAGTTTTATAGGCTGCATCTCACTCTTACTCAGATTGGTCTTGAAGTCCTGAACTCAAGCAATCCACCTGCCTCAGCCTTCTAGAGTGTTAGGAATATAGGCGTGCTTGGCCTTAATTAATATTTTAAAAATGCACAGATCTTTAGTGTTTAGTTAGATAAATTTTGATAGTCACATATACCTATATAACAATTATAACAAGTTACAGAACATTTCCATGCCCCTAGAAAGTTCCCTCATGCTCCTTTGCCTCTTTCTAGTCAACTCCACCCTCATGCCCATGGTCTGATTTCTATCACCACAGATTGGGTTTGCCTGTACGGTATTTGAATGCCATATACAGTAGTCTCCCTTTATCTGTGGTTTTGCTTTCCATGGCTGCACCTACCCAGGATCAACCATGGTCTAAAAACATTAAATGGAAAATTCCACAAATATGTCCAGTTATTCACTGGCCACTTGTTACTGCATAGGAAAAAACATAGTGTACCATACGCAGGATTCTGTACTACCTGTAATTTCAGGCATCCAGTGGGGGTCTTGGAATGGATCCTCCACGGATAAGGGGGGACGACTGTAAAGGGAATCATACAGTATGTATTCTTTGATGTTTGGCTTTTTCTATTTAACATAATGTTTCTGAGTTCATCCATTTCACTGTGTATATCAGTAGTTGAGTAGTACTACTCTGAGTACTAGACCATTGTCTGGCTATAACACAAGCTGTTTATCTGTTCTCCTGGTCAGGGACACTTAGATTGCTTCCAATTTGGGGTTGTTCTGAATGGGGCTACTATAAACATTCTTGTATGTAACTTTTTGTGGTGTGTTCTCATTTATCTTGGGAAAATATCTGGGAATTAAATTCCCATGTCAGGCTCAGCACCTGTAGCTCAGTGAGTAGGGCACTGGCCACAGGCTGGCGGGTTCAAGCCCGGCCCAGGCCAGCTAAATAACAATGACAACTGCAGCAAACTACCCCCTCCCAAAAAAAAAAAATTAGCCAGGCGTTGTGGCGGGTGCCTATAGTCCCAGCTACTTGGGAGGCTGAGGCAAGAGAATCGCTTAAGCCCAAGTGTTTGAGGTTGCTCTGAACTGTGATGCTATGGTACTCTACTGAGGGTAACACAGTGAGACACTCAAAAAAAAAAAAAAATTCCTAGGTCAGGTCATAAGGTGTTATAAGAAACTGTCAAACTCGGCTCCTGTGGCTCAGTGAGTAGGGCACCGGCCCATATACTAAGGGTGGTGGGTTCAAACCTGGCCCCAGCCAATCTGCAACAAAAAAAAAATAGCCGGGTGTTGTGGTGGGTGCCTGTAGTCCTAGCTACTCGGGATGCTGAGGCAAGAGAATCACCTAAGTCTAAGAGCTGGAGGTTGCTGTGAGCTGTGATGCCATAGCACTCCACTGAGGGTGACAAAGTGAGACTCTGTCTCTAAAAAAATAACTGTCAAACTCCAAAATGGTTATATGTATGTACTATACCATTTATATTCCTGCCACCAGTATATAAGAATTCCAGTTGTTCTATATCTGTCCATATTCTTATTCTTTTTACTTTACAGCCATTCTAAAGGCTATAGCTCTCAGTATAATTTGTATTTCCCTGATGACTAATGATATTGAGCATCTTTGCCTTTGCTTAGTGGACATTTGTGTATCTTCCTTTGTGAAATGTCTGTTCTAGGCTTTTCCTCATTTTAAATTGGGTAGTTAGCCTTTTTATTTTTTGAGACAGAGTCTCAGAGTCTCATTCTGCCCTGAGTAGAATGTGGTGGCATCCTAGCTCACAGCAACCTCAAACTCTTGGGCTCAGGTGATGCCCCTTGTCTCAGTCTCCCAAGTAGCTGGGACTACAGGTGCCCGCCACAACACCAGGCTAGATTTTCTATTTTTAGTAGAGATGGGGTCTTGCTTTTGCTCAGGCTAGTTTGCCTTTTTCGAATTATTAGGAGTTATTTATATATACTGGATACAAAAGTCCTTTATCAGTTACATGTGATACAAATTTTTTTTAGTCTGTAGCTTAATCTATTTTCTTACTGTAGAAAATAGATAAGAAAATTTTACTTGAACATTTTTTTCTTTTGTGGGTAGTACTTCTTATATCTTTTTTTTTTTTTTTTTTTTTTTGAGACAGAGCCTCAAGCTGTCCCCCTGGGTAGAGCACCATGGCATCACAGCTTACAGCAACCGCCAACTCCTGGGCTCAAGCGATTCTCCTGTCTCCACCTCCCAAGTAGCTGGGACTACAGGCACCCGCCACAATGCCTGGCCATTTTTTGGTTGCAGCCACCATTGTTGTTTGTCGGCTGGGCTGGATTTGAACCTGCCAGCTCAGGTGTACGTGGCTGGTGCCTTAGCCACATAAGCCAGAGGTGCCAAGCCTACTTTTTATATCTTGACCAAGAAATCTCTGTCTACTCAAGGTTGTGGAGATCTTTTCCTGTGTTTTTCTTCCAGAAGTTTTATGATTCTGGGCTTTAGATTTCAGTCTATGATCCACTTTGAATTTCTAGGTAGAGTAAGGCAGAGTTTGAGGTTGTTTTCCATATATATAATCATCGTCACCACCATGATCATGAAAAGGTTTCCCTTTCCCTATTAACTGACTTGGCACCTTTGTGGAAAAATCAACTGACCGTATACACTTGGGTCTATTTCTAGGTTCCTTATTCTGTCCCATTAATTTATTTGCCTATGATTACACCAACACAACACTGTCTTAATTATTACCATAACTTTATAGTAAGTCTTGAATGCAGGTAGTGTATCCAACTTTTTTCTCCTTTTTCAAGATTGGTTACTAGATCCTTTGTAATTCTCTGTAAATTTTTCTTGCTTCTTTCTTCAAAATAGCCCTGTGTTGAATCTATCATTTTAGAGAATGGACATCTTAACAACAAAGTCTTCCAATCCATGAACGTGGTATGCTTCTTCATTTATTCATGTCTTTAATTTCACTCAGCAACATTTGTATTTTTAGGCAGAGGTCTTATTTGTCTAACTTAGTCTGTTTTGTGTTGCTATAATAGAATACACAAGACTGGGTAATTAATAAAGAAAAGAGATTTGGCTCATAGTTCTGTATGCTGAGAAGGTCAAGACTGGGCAACTACGTCTGTGGCTTCTGGTTAGGGTTTCACGATGCATCTTACATGGTGAAGAAATGGAAGGGTAACAGGGTATGCATAAAAACAGCATAAGAGGCAGTCTCTATACCAACCCACTTTCATAGTAACTAATCCAGTCCCACAAAAAAACAAATTCATTTCAAAGAGAACTTACCCAGTCTTACAAGAAAAACATGCTAATCCATCTTAACAACCTAATCACCTCTTAAAGGCACCATTTCCTAACACTACTGTGTTGATGACCAAACCTCAGTATGAGATTTGTGGGGATAAACCATATTGAAAACATTGCAGTGTCTTCCTTTGAATTCACTTTTAGGTATCTGATACATTTTAGTCCATTTTGTGCTGTTACAACAGAATGCCACAGACTGGGTAATTTATAAAGAAAGGACATTTTTTCCTTATAATTCTGGAGGCTGGGAAGTGCAGTATCAAGGTGCTAGCACATGGGAGGGCCTTTTTACAATATCATCCCATGCCAGAAGCCCAGAGGGTGAGAGAGGGCAAGAGAGAGAAAAAGGGGGCTGAATTCATCCTTACATCAGAACCTATTTCTGTGAAGATGACTAACCCACTCCTGAGATAATTGCATTAACCTATTCTCTCATGACCTAATCACCTCATAAAGGTCCCATCTCTCAACACTGTTACATCGAGGATTATGTTTCCAATAAATGAAATTTGGAAGACATATTTAAACTACAAAATGACGTTTTAAATTGCTATTATAAACAGTATTTAAAAATTTAAACTATACTTTTCAGAATAGTTTTACAGCAAAATTGAAAAGCTAGTTTAGATAGTTCCTATAAACTACTTATCCATTTCCCCATATTATTATTATTTTTGAGACAGAGTCTTACTATGTCACCCTTGGCAAAGTGCCGTGGCATCACCACTCACAGCAACCTCAAACTCTTGGGCTTAAGCAATTCTCTTGCCTCAGCCCCCCAGGTAGCTGGGACTACAGGCTCCAGCCACAATGCTGGCTATTTTTTATCGCAGTTGTCATTGCTGTTTTAGCTGGCCCAGGCTGGATTCGAACCTGCCAGCCTCAGTGTATGTGGCTGGCACTGTAACCACTGCGCTACAGGCACCAAGCCCATTTCCCCATATATTAATATTCATATTTGTTACAATTAATGAACCAATATTGATAATTATTGAAATTGTTTTTTAAATTAATGAATTAATTTATTTTTTTTTTTTAATTTATTTTTTGAAACAGAGTTCTACCCCTGTGCCCTGAGCAGAGTGGAGTGGTGTCGTAGCTCACTGCAACCTCAGACTCTGACTGTGGGCATCCTTCTGCCTTAGCCTCCAAGGCTGCTGGGATTACAGGCGCTCACCTGGCTCACCTGTTCCTTCACAAACTATGTGCTCCCTAAAGCTCCAGAAGCAGGTAGACAGACTTCTGTGGAAGGCAACTCTGTCGATGACCCAGTATCCCTGGTCAGCATGGAACAGGGCCTGGGGATTAGGGTATAAAAACCCATCTCCAGTGACTCTGGCCATGTGGCTGTTAGCCTGCAAAGAAGGGGTTAAAAACCTTTCTGCAGAGACACAGCCTAGGGGTTGATAAGTGAACTCTTATCAGAAAACCAGGCAGGTCTCCAGATTGCCAGAGACAGAAGCCATAAATCTTCTTTCTGTAATACAATGAGTGGTGCATAGTATAACTTCAAGGTTTTACTCCCTTCTTGATAGTCTCAAGTCTTTAGACAAACTCCCTTTTGCAGCTGTCTCAAAGTTTCAAACTTTGTGCCTTTTTGAAGGTTGAACTAACTTTAGAAAGTAGTATGAATACTTTGCTTGTTAATTAATAGTGTGTACGTGACCAGCCAATTATAAAAGGTGGTCTTGAACAATAAAGCTTTGCTACTTGCCATCAGCGGGTAGTCCCTCTCTTTCACTATAATTATTCCAGATGCGAGACTGCACCTGTGGTGACGCTGTCTGTCTCTTGTGAAACCCCAACGCAACAACATGTGAGTTTTCTAAGAGCAGAGCAATCCTGTGCTGGCCCTTAGACCATGGCCCTGTCAGCTCTGCTACAGGACATAAGATGCTTCATATGCTAGAATGATTCCAATATTCCCTTGATTCTTTGAACCTAAGGCAAGGGATATAAAGTTGCTGGATACCGAGCTTAGTCATATGTCTGGGCTCTAGGTGCCTGACAGCAGGCAGGTACATGTCTTCCCTTCCTGCAGCTTCTTTAGTTGGAAGCAAGCCCCCACCTCCCAGGAATGTTGAGATTCTCTCCAAATTGGAAAAGTATGTATGAATGCTGAGCAGCCTCAAATGAAAACTGTCCATTACAGCAGTAATACATGGAGCTAAGTTGCACCTACTCTTATTACAGGGGGCAGAATTTTCCAGAATGCCACATTCCTGCTATTCCCTGATATATCCCAAAATAAAATGAAATTTCAGTGACATTTTTAATTATACCCTCCTCTTGTAAACTATTTTTTTTTTTTTTGAGACAGAGCCTCAAGCTGTCCCCCTGGGTAGAGTGCTGTGGCATCACAGCTTACAGCAACCTCCACCTCCTGGGCTCAAGCGAGTCTCCTGCCTCCACCTCCCAAGTAGCTGAGACCATAGGCGCCTGCCACAACGCCCAGCTATTTTCTGGTTGCAGCCATCATTGTTGTTTGGCGGGCCCGGGCTGGATTCGAACCCACCACCTTAGGTGTGTGTGGCTGGCGCCTTAGCCACTTGAGCCACAGGTGCCGAGCCTATTCTCTAGTTCTTAATACATGAATTAAATCACTAAATTTAAATATTTTTTTCTAATGAAAGGATTAAACTACCAATATATATTCCTGAGACCTGCTTTCAATATACCCCAATGTTACCCCATATAACATTGATCCCTGTTGCCTCAAATTAATCAATCTACCATGCTCAGCTTGGGTCTGAAAAGTGGCACCAAGCAGAACAGAGTACCATGCAGGCCCCATCCTCATGACCTTATCTAAACCTGATTACTGCTCAAAGGTCCCATCCCCTAATACCATCACTTTAGGGGCTAGGGCTTCAACATATATACTTTGTGGGCACACATACATTCAGTCCATAACAGAGAGGTTACCTTTGTTATCAGACGCTTAAAAATATTTTCTAATTTCTCAAAATATTTTCGGTTAGAATTGTGTGTTATTTGGAAGTATCTTGTTTCACTTTCAAATATTAAAGGATTTTCCACATATCATCTTATTATGGACTTTTCATTTAATGTCACCATTAAACTCAAAGTAAGTTCACTGATTTAAAATATATTCAGACTTGTTTTATGGAACAACATAGGGTCTATCTCAGTCAGTGTCCCGTAGTCTTCAAGTTCACTGATCTTTCTTTGTAATGTGCAGCTGCTATAACTTCTAGGCAGTGAGTTTCAGATATTGTATTTTCTATATTGTATTTTTCAGCTGTAGATATTCCATTTGATTCTTTATATTTTTCATTTCACTCCTCATTATGCCCATGCTTTCCTCTTAAACATATTCACTCTGTTTATATTGCTTTTCTATTGCTGTATCATAATAGGGTGGCAAACAGTGGCTTTAAGCAATAGTCACTGATCTTGCTGTTCTGTAGGCTGAAAGTACGGGCAGGTACAGCTGGGTTCTCTCGGTAGGCTTTTGTGAGGCTGAAGTTAAGGGGTCAGCTGTTATCTGGAGGCTCTGGAGAAAAATTTACTTCCAGTCTTACCTAGGTTAGTAGCAGAATTCAGCACCTACAACTGAAGGGCTGATGTCCCCAACTTCCTGCCCGTTGCCATTCAGGGACCATCTAGTTCCTAGGGCTACTCTGAGGTCCTTCCAAATGGTCCCTTCTCTCTTGGTGTCAAATCTTTTTCACGCTTTGAATCTCTTTTGCAACCGAAGAAAATCTCTACGTTGGTGGGACTCACGTGATTAGATTAAACCCACCTAGATAATTTCTTTATCTTAAAGTCATCTGATTAGTAACTTTAATTATGGCTTCACAAATCATCTTGCTGTGTAACAAAACAGGACCACGTGTGTCATTTTAGCATTCCGTCGACCTCGTTGTTTTATTGTGTTTGCTGATTGCAAAATCCATCATTCTAAAATCTGTTTATATTGACTAATTTTTCTCCTGCTTTTTACATACCTTAAAATTTTCACCAGATTCTATACATGGAATAGAATCATGCTTCTGCATTTCACTGTCTTGCTTTAAGATTTATTGGATTTTTTTTTTCATGGCCATTATGTTACGTGAAGATTAGGCTGATGTTTTCCAGGCTGGCTTCTCAGACCTTTTAGGGTGGGTATTTAGCCTGAGTATTAGAGCACAGTCTTTCTGGGGTCTTTACAAAATGGTCTGACCATTCAACAAGGACTCTGGCTTCTAGAGAGAGACTCAGAACACAAGTATCTCCCTGCTCTGTTCAGTTTCCCAATCGTTGCTATGTTCCTGATTCTCATCCAATGTTTTCCACAGTTTAGTTTCAGCTAAAGCTCAAGTGAACCACCTTGAAGGAAGATTCCTGACCTTTCTGGGTTCTGTGTACCTACCGCCCTTCTCTCTTAAACCATGTTTTGCAAAGGACAGCCTCCCTTGCCTCTCAGAACGTTGATCCCTGTCGCCTCAAATTAATCTACCCTGCTCAGCTTGGGTCTGAAAAGTGGCACCAAGCAGAAAGTCACAATCCATAGACTTTCTGTTCCCCTTCTTTGGGGATCCTGGTCCTGAGCTGCAAATTACTCAGTGTCTTCAAAGAGTTGTTTTTCTATTCTGTCCCGTTTCCTAATTATTGGCAGTGAGCGACAGGGAAAGTCTGAGACCCCTTAGTCCAGTGGTTCTCAACCTGTGGGTCATGACCCAGAGGAAATGGATTAAAGAGTCCTAGCGTTAGGAAGGTTGAGAACCACTGCCTTAGTCCATCATAAGAAAGCTGAACTTCTCAATTGAGATTAGTTGGCTAAATGAATGTCCACAAGAATTTAACCTGCTACCATCTCCCACAGAAATGAAGGTAGATCTTAATTCTTATGATTTATAGATACTTCGTTACTTCTTCTTTTGAGAGAAGAGTCTCACTTTGTCACACCCAGTAGAGTGCCCTGGCATCACAACTTCACAGCACCCTCAAACTCTTTGGTTCAAGAGATTCTCTCGTCTCAACCCCCTAAGTAGCTGGACTGCAGCCACCTGCCACAACACCTGGCTATTTTTAGAGATGGGGTCTCACTCTGGCTCAGGCTGGTCTCCAGCCTGTAAGCTCAGGCAGTCCACCTCACCTGGCCTCCTAGCATGCTATGATTACAGGTGTGAGCCATCATGTCCAGCCTACTTTGTTACTTCTTGGTGGTGACAGCTGAAGGACTGAAGAATCAAAGTCATTATAAGATTATTTGTATCATCAAGACATCAACCTCTCTTATGTATTTTTAATGCATAATTAAAAATGGGCCAAAATCACGAAGAAAAAAGAACATGCATGATTAACTTAAGGAATGTTGCTTAAATCTTTTTCTAAGATTTCATATTAATATGAATGTACAATTAGGTTACAATGTTTGCATTTGTTAGGTAAGGTCCCTGTTGTAGCTATGTCCTATACCCAGGATGTTGCTTAAATGAGGTGTTGATATTAAACAACGTAGCTTATGGTTTCATAAGGCATCTTAAGACATTACCTACAGAGAAATGCCCAATATTTTGAATGTTTAAAAAATAGATCTATAACTTCTCAGCTGAATATATCAGAAGACAGAAAGCTTATTTGGATGGCCCAAGTATTAAGAAAACAGGGTTATCATAAAATCTAAATACTCAGTTAATATTTATGGAAACAAATTTTAACCAGGAAGAAAATCATTCCATTGGTTCACTACATGTAAGGTGTTGAACTGGAGCTTGATTCAGGCAGGTGCTGAACTTGGTAGTTTCAGAACTACAGAGATGGTTGGGAATAGCATCTCAGTAAGCTGTGACAAGATGCCACATAGGAAGAGTATCCTAACCAAGACTAAGTACTCTGCCCAGGGTCTTAAGGTGTAGCAGAGGTAGTTACAGCCATATGAACACGTTTGAGATTGAAAGACAACAGACATACTCTACCTCTTGTATGGGCCATGCATGTGACTGTGGTAAGACAAAGCAGAAATTGGACATGGGAGAAACTACAGTTCACTGGGAAGACCCTGAACACGCCACTGCAGAGGAAGTAATTCTGCAAACCCATGCTGATATAATCAACATCTAGACACACAGACAAACAATAGAGTGTGATAGTTAAAACCATGGATCTGAACCCAGACATGAGTGCGAGCATAGCACCTGAAACATGAGCTTTGGAAATGGACTTTGTGCATTTCAATGGGAGCTCGGGTGTTTCCCAGCTTTTTGACGTTGGAGCCACAGAGTGGCTCAATGTCTTCATCTGAAAAATAAGAGTAGTAATAAGAATACTTACCTTGTATATATTGTGGATTAAATAAATCCCCATTATGTGGGCTATTAAATAAATTAACATGCGCAAATCGTTAGAACAGCATCTGGATCAAAGTAAGTGCCAGATAAGTGTTATTTATTATAATTATTTCTTGAATGAAAGCAGGTTAACAACAATAATAGTAACACGTTTATAGATTCTATGCAGAGATTAAATAAGGAGCTGCATATAAACTGCACATTTCGGGGCCTAATATACAGTAGCTGTTCAATAAACAGAATAAATCTCACATGCGAGTCAGGTTTGCCTCAAGAAATACATGAGGTTTAATCATCAAACTCAATTGCCTATAAATAAGCAGGTCTCCAGAATGCAAGGGCTCTGTGGTTTGATTTTTACCATAAAGCAAACTCTACTACTTTAGAATTACTGCTAGCTTTAAATGGTAAAACGTCATAGCCTACACATCTAACACATGCACACACATAAAATCTACATTACTGGCACGTTTCTTATCATGAGATGAAAATGATAGTGTTTTAACGGCAATGAAAAATTCTCTCAGTTATGTTTAATCCTTCCTAAATTTTAATTTTAATTCCTACTCAAATGGTCACTTAAAGTCACTGTAATTTGGAGCCAGGAATGCTGGCTCATGCCTATAATCTCAGTATTCTGGGAGGCCAAGGCGGGTAGATTGCATGAGGTCATGAGTTCCAGACCAGCCTGAGAAAGAGGGAGACTCCATCTCTACTGAAAAAAACAAACAAATAATTAAAAAAAAAAAACTACAAAAAATAGCCAGTGTAGTGGCACACGTCTGTGGTTCCAGCTACTTGGGAGGCTGAGGCAAGAGGATAGCTCAAGCCAAAGAGTTTGAGGTTGCTGTGAGCTATGACGCCACTGCACTCTACCCAGGGAAAAAGAGTAAGATTATGCCTCAAAAATAAATAAATAAATAAAAATAAAGTCACTGTAATTTGGAGCTTGGTATTATATCTTCAGGTCAAATTGAGAGCTAACGCTTGGGCAACTGTATTCTGTGTCGTAAAATTCTAAACTTTCTGTAGTTCATTCTCACAGTCATCTACTAACCAATTGCTATTTTTCCTTTAATTATGTGTTTGTCTATAAACAGTAACCATCTGAATCAGCATCCTCAGTTTTGAGGGACCACACTCCAGCCAGCTTAGCGAAGGCTGGAAGGCAGAGGGTGGCAGTGTAGAATGCCCAAAGGCAAACACAGATGCAGGAGCTGCTGTATCCAGGGCCTCAGAAGACTTTTTCAGGGCTCTACTTTCCTCATTATATCTTGGATCTGCTTCCTGTGTGGGTTGATGGAAATGTCAGTTGCTGGAAGCCTCAAGTCTAGCTACGAGGGATAGATCTGTTGTCTTTAATATCCATACATCAAATTCCTGGGGTTTGACTCTCTTTGGATTCATCAACCTTACCAGGTGAGAAGAGAGCTCAGTTGAGCTGACTCTCTAGGCATGCCGGTATCTGAGTGTGAGTAAGTGGGGTGTTAGGATTGACGACTCCATCTCCACTCCTGGTAACTGAAAGTGGTTCTCTCCCAAATGAACCCATGATGATGCAACCAAAGGAAGAGAAGAGACATTCTAACCTCTACCCACTTAGAAGGCACTGTGGGGACCCTGAAAGGATTGTTGGGCTAGAGTAGAGTGCAAGACCTTCTCTCCAGGTCTTGTCTAGAAACTCTACAGCAGGGAATAGTTTTTGCCTATTGAGTAAATCAAAGCCATTTTGATTTACTGATTCATGCACTGGAAAGAATAATTTTTTTAAATGGCAGCATAAAATGTGATGAAGAGAGGAGATTTGTACCTAGGGAATCACTTTTTGCATCAGTGACTTACCCAAATTCTTTTGTTTCAGGTTCCAAAGGGCAGGAATGAATAAAGGTTCCTTAGAACCTATGCACTAAGAGAATTAATGAGTGGAATCATTGAGATCCGGAATGAAAGAAAACTGGGGCGGGAGGTCCCTACGGTCTGAGGTCCGACTTCTTGTGAGTTCCTAGTCACTGCATCCAAGGTGGTCAATGAGACCTGAGAGATGTAGCAAGTGAGGTCTTCTGTGAATTGAGGGCACGTGATGAGAGGGAGCACATGTGAGATGAGAGAGAGCATCTAGAGGCCAGACTCCACGTGTGAAAACTTCAGGGAAAGAAGATAAGAATGGCCCTGGTCCCATATGCCAGAGGTGGTGGGTTCAAACCCAGCCCCGGCCAAAAAACTGCAAAAAAAAGATAAGAATGGCAACCTGAGGACACAATGGCAGATAACAGCATATTTTTTGAGCAATACCTTTCACCTTTCTGGGCCTCTATTTCTTCATCAGTAAAGTAATGATAATAATAGCGGCATACATCCAATGTGGTTATCCTGAGAATTACATTGTATGGTTTCTGGTACCTCATAAGCACTTGAAAAATGTAAGCTGTCCATAATATTTATTCTTTATTTAAAGTATTTGATTTATAACCAATATAAATGTATTCATATGGTATTTATTTACTAATGATATAAATACAGCATAACGTCCATAGTTGACCACGTCCCTACAGTGACCACCTCCTTAAGTTGACCTAATTTTCATAGACCGGACATGCCTCAAATATAACATCAGTACGGTAGGCCTAGGTCCTTATGTTGACCACCACCTCTATATGTTGACCAGCTTGTTACAGTCCCTTAGGTGGTCAATTTATAAAGAGTTTACTATAATAACAATTAGTATCCATTTGAGTGCAAGTAACAGGAGACTAAACTGAAACTGTTTTAAGTAATGAGCAGATTTCTGGGCTTGTATAATTGGAAGTCAAAAGGTGAAGCTTTAGGGCTGGTAGTATCTAGGGGTGCTCAGGACCTCTGTGTTGGCTTAATCTTCAGGGAGTTAATAAATGGGCAATAATAATTCTGGGTCTCATATCTACACAAAATCATGCCATTGGGCAAGTGCCCAAGAAGTGCTTCCAGAAATCTCTGTCAAATCCTCCGTGTGTATCTGTGTCATTGTCCTGAATTCCTAAAGAAAAAATTTAGGAATTTTCTAAAATGAGGAACATCAGTAAAGAAGATACAGTTACCAGCAGGAATCAATTCCAACCCATCCTTCACAGGGTCCCTGGGGTGAGTTTATCTCTGTACAATATCAGGGTTCATAAGAAAAGGGGATTAGGAAATGGATAAATGAATTCTAGTTAAATAGACAAAAATGTCCACTATCAAATATAAAAGAAAAGTGTACCGGAATAACTCTCTCTCTAAGGAAAAGTGAACTCCATTCAGTCATGCAATGCAAATGTGAGACTGCATTTCAAAACAAGATTTAAACACAAGTTGCAATGAAGAGCTGCATAAGTGGGGGAAGAACAGCCCAGTGCATTAGCCCAGTCAAGGAGGATGGCCTGGTACATTACAAATTAGATTTAAACAAATACAAAGGGGACTTGGAAGTAGAAACATTGTTTCCTGCAGAAGATGTTGGGCAGTAGAATAACAAAGAAAATAAATGAAACTAAGATGATCAAGAAAACAAAATGCTAAGAATGGGAGTTAGGACTAAGACCTGAGTTTTAGTTGGACATTTTTATTAACCCGTGAGGGTGGACAGATTAATGACTTAATAGAGCCAAGCCTGTGAACGCGTTTTATAATGTGTGCTCTTTGTTCTTAAAACTAAGTTCTCTTCCAATTAAATCTGACATTAGAACAATGACTGGCCCGGTCTTACATACACCAGTTTTACACAGAGATGTTCAGCTCATATAGCCTCAAACAAACAAAAATAAATAACAAATGCTGCATCCCCCATCAAGTGCCAGCTTCTAGGCCCCATGGCTAATGGTATGAAGATGAATTCGATACCCTATGTACTTGGATGTATGTGTGATGATTTTGCAAGGTCAGCATCACTTTCCAGTTTCTCTGGTAACACATTCTCTTTCCTTGTGGTTCAGGTGGTGCTGATGCCTGGCAAGAAAAATAAGTCTATGTTTCTGACCGCTTCTAACCAGTCTATGGGAACGGACACAGTTATTTGTCCAGAATGTACACTTGATTCATGAAGGACCCGTCAGAGCTTTCCCTGGGAGTTAATTAAGTGCCTTGGGGTTATTTTGGTCTTATAATTTTTTGAAATAAAATTATTTCACAACTTAGTAATTATCCTTTAAGTTCTAGAAACTGTCTATAGTGACAAAAAGGACAGCAATTTATCTGCCCCTGCTTCTGCTCTGCCCACTTCAGATGTCAAATAAAGGCAGCGGAGAATGGCAAAAGCCATCCCGACTCATTCAACACATGAGTGCATCTCAGGCACAAGACGCTATTTGAAACATCGTCCTGTATAAAAAGATAAATAATACCCAGCCCTTACCCTCAAGGATCTTACAACTTGGCAAGGGAAATAAGACACGCACACAGATGCCTGCAATAACAGGAAGATAATGATTGCGGCCAGATGTTTGGGGAGAACAAGCAGAGTAAAGGGAGAACGCAGAATAAGGCAGCATGCCATAGTTGGCCAAGAAATATTTATTGAGCAGTCATGGATGAGGAATGAAAATGGAAGGGTCGAGCGCGAACCGAGACACGTGCAGGTGAAATACCAAGTGACATTAATTGTTACCCAAGTCTCCAGGTGTTTTTTTAGTTATCAAGTTCCTAATAAGTAGGCTGAAATTAAAAACTAAATAAAGATATGATAGTCTCTGACAAACACAGCCTGGGGTACCGATGCTTCAGTGTGAGGACCACAGAATGTGTGTTCACGTGCCAGCCCTTCTATTTTTTTGTTTTCTTCTTCCCCTTCCCATGAGCTGATGCCACCTTAACAGGAGACTTTCTAAGCTATCTGGTGTGTGAGTATAGGTGAATTAGAAGACGATTTTTTTGGCTTCAAATAACACCAAGATAACACTATGTAATTGAAAAAAGTCCAGGGGGCAATCCTTCGAACATTCCTGGATGCAGAAACGCAAATGTTTTGAATCAACCCTCTCTCTCTTACGTTGTGGTTTAAATCTCTACCTGTTCATGGGGAAGCCCCTGGAACAACTTCAGGATTATATCCTCACAGCTTCAGGACTTGCAGGTAGGAGCAGGGGTCATCATGGCATCAGTTGTGCATCTGGGAAGCAGGGTTTTGAGTCTAAAGGTAAGGGACATGCTTATTGTACACAGAATAGATTTGTATATTAATTATCGCATTGTGTTTCTGGAAGATGACAGTGATATATCTTGTTCTTACAAAATCAGAATAGCTTAACAACTTTCCAAAAGAGATACATAAAGGGTTCTGAGGACAGGTCCCGCTTTTATCTGACTCATGCAGACGTTGTCTCTGTGATAGTCACAACCCTGCACCCTGGCTGCTCCTGCAAAAGCCCGGGGATTAGCCCTGAATGGCTCTGGCTGGCTCTCTGCCCATCCTTGAACTCAGTACTGTAGCCAGAAGGGTCTGACATTCTGATTAGCCAGGCCTGGATTCTAAGAAGTGGGATCTGTTCTCCTCCAACCATAAACTTTGAAATGTCGGGAGGGACACAGCTAAAGAGAGACAGATAGGCTGTCCCCAGGTGGAAGAAGGAATAGACAGTGAACAAGAAAGTAAAAACATCCTCTATGCCAGGAAACATTTATAGTGCTCTTTGGATATCCAAAAACTGGTCTTCTACACATAGAGCAACCGAAAATACTGGCCTAAAAAGAGTCCTGTGGTCGAGAGAACATGACCTATTTTAACAGACGATTTGAGAGTTAAAAGATAACTTGGAAAGCATCCAATCCAATCTCATCATTTTTCAGATGGGGGAAGTAAAACCCAGAAACCCAGACAGAGGAACAGAAGTGCCAATAGCTCACAAGTACTTGGTGACAGAGATAGCCAACTGCCTGTCTGCGGACATTGTTTGTGTGTGCATGGAGAAAAAAAATTGGTTCTCTTCATTACATCATCATCCACGACAACAAAAAATATATTCTCCTATCTGGTTTTCTCTCCACCCTTCTAATCTGTTTCTGCTGCATCTCCAACCTCTCCACCCTCTAATATGGTTTTGCTGCATTCCAACAGAAAGCCTCAGCAAGAGTTGAGTTAACCTCCTGGGGTCCATTGCTGTCCCCAAACGCAGAGATGTTAATTTTCCTTCCATAGAAAGTAGGGCCACTTGTTGCTTTAATGGGCCAAGTTTGGGCTGGGCCTGCAGGAGGATGGACCTTTCATAAAGTGTTTCTTTTTTGCAGTGCAACCTGTTCTGGCTTCCTCACTTGGCCCTAAATCCCCAGACAGAGAAAAAGACATTCCCAATCGCTAGGAGACGTCTGCAGCCCCCCCTTTCTCCTACCGTCAACTCTTCGCTGCTGTTTCCTACCAGCAAAAGCTGTCAGCAGCTCAGAAACCTCTCTGGAAATAGGTAGGAGGGCGCCTTGCACCTGTCAGCGCTGGGGAAGAAAGTGCGCTCTGCGGAGTCGTCAGTTGTTCCATCTCTGGCGTGAAGAAAAGAAAAGGGATGACTCGGAGGTTTCCAGCCACAACCTTACTGGGGCCGCGGTCAGTTCCCCGGGCTCTTGCTGCTGGCAACCCCCTGATGACCGAGGACATGCTCCCATCGCTAACGTTTTGTCTTGGCTTGGGTTTCTCCCCCTGGCTAGTCCAATGCCGGGCGCCAGAGATGTTGCTGGGGAAAGGTTCTTTAAAGTCATGAATCAGGCTCCTGTGTGCATGTGTGGGGTTTTTTTTAGTAAAAACTAGCACAGGCGGATCAGCAGTGGAGAGGGTCTCCCCGCGCCTCCCCTGCACTGGTTTCTCCGCCTGCAGACTCGCTCTTGTTCTCCCAGAGATGAGAGTCCAGGCTACCGACCTAGGGGTTGGGGGCAACCAGAACCCATTATTCTCGCCCATCCCGGGGCTGATGACACCCATGCCCAGAAAGTGGCCGTGGGTGTAGGCTGGCAAAAAGCCTTCCCTAGTGAGTTGGGGGCATGAACTCGGCCTCCGCCTGCGACCCGCGGTCCCTAGATTCCCTGGGGACCACGAAACTCCCCCAGCGAGGAAACCTCCCCCATCCTGCCCCAGCCGCCCACCCACTCCCCCCCTTCCCTCAGTACGCAGCCCCTCCCTGCGTGATGATGCAAACCAGTGGGGAGGGCGGGCGCCGGGAAGGGTGGGGAGAGCAAGAGAGTAAGCGAAGGAGGGAGGGAGTGGGAGGAGGAGAAGGAGCCGAACGACCATTTAAAGCGATAGCAATCCCTGCCCTCTCCCCAGTGCTGGGCTGTAGGAGAGCGCGAGCGGCTAGCCGGGGAGCGCGAGCGCGGCGCGCGGGCCGGCGAACCCCAGAGCGCCAGGCGCCCGGGGCTGGCAGGCGCCGCGGGACTCCCCCCACCCGATCCGGCCACCCCTCTCCGCACGCCCCCACCCTCTGTGCCTGCAGGAGCCTCAGGGCTTCCCCAGAAGAGCTCACCCCAGGGGCCCGGACCTCGGCGAGCCCGCCACCGTCCCCTCCAGCGCCGCCGCCGCCACGGCAGCAGCCGGAGCAGCATGGTCCAGCTGGGGAAGCTGCTCCGCGTCCTGACTTTGATGAAGTTCCCTTGCTGCGTGCTGGAGGTGCTCCTATGCGCGCTGGCGGCGGCGGCGCGCGGCCAGGAGATGTACGCCCCGCACTCAATCCGGATCGAGGGGGACGTCACCCTCGGGGGGCTGTTCCCTGTGCATGCCAAGGGTCCCAGCGGAGTGCCCTGCGGAGACATCAAGAGGGAGAACGGGATCCACAGGCTGGAGGCGATGCTTTACGCCCTGGACCAGATCAACAGCGATCCCAACCTACTGCCTAACGTGACGCTGGGCGCGCGGATCCTGGACACTTGCTCCAGGGACACTTACGCGCTCGAACAGTCGCTCACTTTCGTCCAGGCGCTCATCCAGAAGGACACCTCCGACGTGCGCTGTACCAACGGCGAGCCCCCGGTTTTTGTCAAGCCGGAGAAAGTAGTTGGAGTGATTGGGGCTTCGGGGAGTTCGGTCTCCATCATGGTAGCCAACATCCTGAGGCTTTTCCAGGTAGGGGGGCGCTCCCTCTGGGGCGGAGCACGCAGTGGCTCCACGCGCTCTTAACCCTAAAAGCTGCCGTGGACCCCGGGGTGTAGGGTCAGGTCAGCCTTCGCGCCTTTCCACCCTGGAGATCCTGCTGAATTCTTCCTCCCCATCCGAAGATCCACCTTCCCTGCTTGGTGTAATTTCCTTCCTTGTCTCCCCTGTCCACGCTCCACTCCATCCGGCTTGACATCCTGGATTTATGGCCCCATTTACAAGAAGCAATCTGTGAAAAACAAGGCGATGATTTAAATGGGTTTGCATTAGAGTGAAATATGGTATGAAAACAGCCTTGTGAAAGTGCCGGGCTGCTAGGAGAGCAGGTTAGGGGCTTGGGATACGAACAGATGAGAAAATGCCTCTGAGCCGGCATTTCCCAACTCCCCAGCTTCCCACCCGAAGCCACCCGGCAAACCTCCAGTCTCTTGGACAATTTTGAGACGACCTTACGGAGGCACTTCTTAAAGCAGGTCTTAAACTAGAAATGGGTGTCAGTAGCCCATCTCCCTCTGGCTTGATTTCCGACCTGTAGCCCGCCTCCGCTGGAGCCTGGGCCACGAGGTGCCAGGACCCTTCCAACAGGGGAGGTGCTTCCCACAGACGTGACCCCCGTTGGTTTCCTCCGGGCAATTTATTTTTGCACCATCCAAATTGCATTTGCAGTCCGGCCACTGGCCAGAGCTGGGCGATCAGCTCTCCACTCCTGCCACTTCAGACCTCAGCCCGGAGATGATGAGCTCATGCTTACTGCGAAACGAAATCGCTGTCCCTGCTTCCTCCCCCCACCCCCTCACCGACTACCTTCCTAATGCAGCCCCCCAGCCCCAATTCTTGGCTTGAGGTGATAATTCCCAGAGCGAGGCAGGAAAGCGTCTGTTGGGAGCCAGAGGGATGCGCGGAGCAGGGCCCCGCGGTCCTCCTGCTCCGAGTGCGGGAGGGCAATGAAAAAAAAAAAAAAAAAGGGAGGAAGGCGGATCCCGGGCGGCGGAGCGGTGGCTCGTACCGCAGTGCTCTCGCTCCCGCAGCCTTTGCCCCGGGGCTTCTGCTCTGCCTTGGGTGGAAATAGGTGGTGTGGAGGTTCAGAAATGGAGTTTCAGGATCTCTGTGACTGTGGGTTCCCTTCTCTCTGTGTCTCCCCGTGTGCGCATCTCCTCTCCTTGTTCTGTTTTTATCCCCGCCTCTCTCTATTTTCTTTTCCTCTCGTTCAATCTCTGCCTTCTTTCTCCCTCTCCATCCTCGCTCTCAAGTTCCTGGTTCATCTCAGTCTGGAGATGACCCTTTCCTCACACACAGCTCTCTCCCTGCGTGGTGGTACCCAAAGCCAGTTCATTGCTTCCCGGGATGTGCAGGTGGATTCTGGGCCCTTTACTTCCCGAATCTGAAGAACTGGGTCCTTTTTAAAGTGTCCTCTGTAAGGGTATTGGGTTTCAAGAGGTGACTCCTTGTGAGATTCAAGCTGTTACCACCTCACCCCCAGGAGTGTGAAGTTTGTGTTCAAACAGGAGGGGTTCCCATCCAAGGCTGCAGCTTGGCATGGCTCCCCTGATCCTCTGAGGATCTCTGACACCTCCTGAGTGTGGCACCACGGAGATGCCCAGATGTTTGCAAACCCAAAAGTCTGAGCCCTTGCCTTCAGGAAGAACCTGAGTAGTTTTAGTCAACCCCCAGCTCTTTCTTCATCTCTGAGCTTATAGATCACTGGAGGGGGCGGCATGGCTGGAGGGACTGAGGCCAGAGAGAGCACCTGAGATCACTTGGGTTTATGGCAATTTCCCTGTTAGTCTTGGGGGTGGAAGGCACAAAATGTTTTGTCTTCAGCATTTTATAATTATGTTGCTGCCTGTTTCTCTCTTCTCTGGGCATGGGCAGAACTGCAGATGGGCCTGTCTGTCTGTAAAAGAGTGGAACGTTAAAGTTAAGAAAGGCATTGCAGACGAGGCGCAGGGACTGTGCTTGCTGAAAATGATTCCAGAGGGAGCTGGTTCCTCCTCGGGTGTATAAACCTGAGGCAACTTGCTAAGGAAAAATGCTGGTTTTCCTCTCATTCCACCATCCCCGGAGCTGGGGAGAAGACCCACATGCCAGCGTTAGCAGTGTGGGTTGGGACTCCAACCGTTCAGAGAAAATACTGTCATTTTCCTCTAATTTGCAAATTGTAGCTATTCATGTTGGATTGAACAGCCATAGGATAAAGAGTCCCCTGTTTTCACCTGCATTTCTTGAGAAGAGGCTGGTAGCAGGAGAATGCACCAACTTGTAGCTTGTGCTGCAGGCAAGCTTGATAGAACAGTTGGTTGGTGTGTTATCTTGTCTAACCATTGCCCATGTTGGAATATTTATTTCTATGTACCATGAATCTCTTTGAGGGATTTTTTTTTTTGCATGTGATCTTAGAAGCTCCTGGCATGCAATTCAGTCTTCTGTCCTCCAGCTTCTGTAAGCCTGTAAAATGAGTAGAGAAAACAATGGTACACATACCCATTGTTCAAAGGCACAGTCAGTTAGGGGGAGAGGAAAGGGGCAAGGAGAATCTTCTCTGGCATTCTAAGATTCAGCTATGAAGATCGTCCTATATTAAGGAAACTCCTCCAAATGATTAAATTCCGAGCTCTCCAAAGATGCGAATTTTCTTTTTCCCCCTGGGCCCTGTCGGTGCTGTGGGGATCATGCCGAACCAGTCAGTGGAGATACGAATTTATATTGTGATAAGCTGGGGATAGTAGGCACTAAAGTGAGGGGTGCTGAGTGGTGCAGGGCAGAAGGGAGGGGGAGGGAATACTAGATAGATCAAGTGCTGTTGCTGCCAATGAAGACTGGGATGAAGTTCTTTCCTGAAAATTAGTACCTGGGCAAGAATGACTGACTGCTCCGATGCAGACAGGCTCTGTGACTTGGAATTGTGTTTGTCTGCTGATGTTCAAAGCTGAGGGATCCGCTGAGCAAGTCTCTCCTCTCTCTCTCTCCTCTCTCTCGTGTGTACACACCGAATAGGTTAGTAAATGACATGTCTGAGGACAGAATCATATCCAGTGGGTCTTTCAAATCCAGGAATTTGAGGCTAATGAAATTAGTGTGTGGCCAGGGCTCTGCCAACTAAAATTAAATCACTGCAACTGCCCTGCAATGCATTTTCAGCCTCAAAGAAGCATCAGGGAGGTATTTCTAGAGATTTGTTTCTGAGCTCGTATGAAATAATACTCTCCTAATGCTAAGAAAGATTAAACGTAAATTAATATTGACTATGAGTAACATATTTTTAAAAAATCATCACAGAGCGTGGATGGCTTAAAGTGGAAAGGTTATATAATATGGGGACCAGAGGATAAATCTCCCCTGACCACTGTTTTGTGGGCAATAAGTAAGATATATTATAGTGGAAAGTAATGGGGACATTTTTATTCAAGGCTTCTCAGTTATTGACTTAAGAGCAAACACTCCGAGAGTATAAATGACTTTTGCTACATCCTGGTTCTGAATGAGTAATATTTCATGTG
Organism: Galagoides demidoff; assembly: GCA_963574575.1. Taxonomy (NCBI): domain Eukaryota; kingdom Metazoa; phylum Chordata; class Mammalia; order Primates; family Galagidae; genus Galagoides; species Galagoides demidoff. The sequence goes on along the minus strand of CAUYQV010105397.1, from coordinate 16,880 downwards.
TAGTGACATGGTCGAAGCTATAGTTTTGCAATTGGATGGCATCTGTTTTAGTTTTTTTTTTCTTCTTCTTTCTCCCAAAGCAACTAGATGGAAAAAGTGGTCAACTCTATCTTTCTAAGACTATAATACAATCCAAGCCTGTGGACCTTGTACCATCAATGAAATACATTTGTCAATGTATCATTGGTTTCATTCTGCTTATTGAAACTTGAATGTAATCTCAAACTTTTGGGGCAATGTTTTATATATAAATACCTAGATTTTTTTTTTCTCGTCATCATATGTAATCAGGTAGAGCTGAGCATATAGAGGGGAGAAATTTTTTTCCAAAAGCAACTTTAGTCTACACTTTTTAAAATGTCATAAACACAGGTGCAACTGCCATTTGCAATAGTCCCTATAACAATCTCTGCCTCCACATTTACTGTGTTTTAGGAAATGTACCTAACAGATGGTGAGTGGGAAATTTTTAAAGGGGTATTTTTTAAAAAGCAGAGAGGGAAGGAATGAATCCATGCACATATTATATTTGAACGTGTTCTATTTTATCTTTGCATACCCATACAATTAGGATGTCTTTGGGCCTTTTTCTCTACAAGAATAATTGAAACGATGAATGCATCTAATTCAAGTTCATAAACATTTAGTGTTTAACAAATTACAAGTGCTCTATTAGTTCCGTATTTATAGGTTATGTCACAGATTTAAAAGACAGTGCTGGTTTACACAGTGTGTTCTAGCCTCAACCCTGCCATTTACTAGCTACGTCTCACTAAGTAAACCACATAATTGATCGAGGCCTCATTTACCTAATCTTATTTTTTTTTCTTAAAAACTATAGCTTCTAGAAGTAGCTAACTTTTGTTTAGGTCAGCAAAAACTTGGTCTTGTCAGAAGTCTATTTGTATTTCTTGAACTTTCAGCAAGTTTGGGGGAACTTTTCAAGGATGTATTCACGAAGTCATCTTGATCATTACTCGTTTACTTCATTTCCTTCATTCAGACTCTTTCCTTATCCTTTTCCCACTTTGCTTCTCCATCATATGCGTGGCTGGGCGCAGGAAAATGACCTGTTAAGTCAATTTACTTCGCGGTCACCAGACACAGGGCAGGGAGTAAGGACTGTGAAGTTTTACAGTAGCAGCTCTGGCATTCACCTAGCCAATGTCCCATCCGCTTTCATCTTACAAGTGTACTGGACGTCGCTCTCTCTGAAAAATGGCAAATAATGACATCCTGCCTATCTTCCTGGCTTCAGGGATGAGACTTTTGGCCCAGGCCAAGCACCACAGGTAATTGGTACCATCGTGGGCATCTGACCTTGTCTAAGCTCATCAAAATCTTACCCGAGAGTTTATGTCATGGCAAAATGGGAATGTTGTCTCTTCTCTTTGAGATTTCTAAATTGGGGAGACGTGGTCCTGGGGCTCCCAGTGGCCATCCAACGGGAAAAGTGATTTTCTATAGCATAAGTCATGTACATGTAAGCAGGGCTCAGTGGTGGGGAGACAGCAGGAGCCCTGCTGATATTTTGGGCCCCTTAAATCCAACTGTATCTGAATCTAGACATGTCCCTGAAGTTCTAGGACATATTCTTATTTATTTATTTATTTATTTGAGATAGAGTCTCACTTTGTCACCCTCTTGGAGTGCTATGGCATCATAGCTCACATCAACCTCAAACTCTAGGGCTTAAGTGATTGTCTTGCCTCAGCCACCCTAGTAGCTGGGACTACAGGTGCCCACCACCGCACCCGGCTATTTTTGTTGTTGTTGTCGTTGGTTTGTTTAACAGGTCCAGGCTGAGTTTGAACCCAGCAGCTCTAGGGTACGTGGCCAGCGTCCTAACCACTGAGCTACAGACACTGAGCCATAAAAATAGCCGGGCTTTGTGGCTGGTGCCTTTAGGCCCAGCTACTTGGGAGGCTGGCATATTCCTTTAAAAACATTTCTTTTCACTATTTCCAGTTTGATTTTAGCCATGTGTGATTGAAAGCATCATGGCTGAAACAGCTGAGTCCCCACATTAATGTAAGATTCATTAAGTGGAGGACAATTCTGTACACAATACATGTGATATTCACTTTGAACATAATCCTTCTAGCCCAGCTTTGGGATATTCAAAACTCTACGCCCTTCCTCACTCTTCCGGACAGTCACTGTAATTGCTTTAAGCCTTCGTGATCCCTCCCTTCTTTCCCATCTTGATGCTTTTGGGAGCCAGGGTGGACACATCAGATGTAAACTGCAGGCTCTCAGCCTCCTTTCTGGAAGCTTTGGAACCCTACTCAGTTCCTTTCATTAAAGCAAATCTTTTGTTGCTATCCCCAGGGCACAGAAGCATTTTCATGGCATAATGAAGTTCAACGTACACTAAACTCCTGGGCCACTCTGCAGTAAGCAACAAGCCTAACTCTACTTCTTGTCCCCTTTTACATTAAGCAGGCAATTAAGACCAGTTGCAAACACATTTTCCCTGCAACTGAAATGCATATATGATTGCATTGATACCACATATATTTGGGCTCATTAATTAATGGACCATTTGGGAACTGGCATGGTCAATATGTATGTTTTCTGCACTTAAAAAAAAAAATCAAAACTTTTTCCCAGGTAAATATTTACCTGGAGTATTGTGTCACAGTTTTTCATATTATGACATTTCATATTTGACATGTAATCTTCTTTTGGTTAAATTTACTACTAAGTGTTTTTTTTTTTGAAGGGGTCATATTATTAGATTTTAACGTCAAAAATAAAAAAATATGAAATTGCAATGATAGGTGATTCATGTCACATCTTATGAAAACAGGCATTCCAATTTTTTTTTTAAATAATGCTAGCAGTGACCACAATAAAAATTGGAGTTCTTATTATGAGCCACTGTGTCATGTACTAAAAGTATTTCATCTTGTTTATTTCTTACAATAGTCCTACAGTGTAAATAATATTGCCCTTGTTGTTCAGCTAAGAAAAGTGATTCTCAGAGCCCAAAGTCACACATCTAGTAAGCGGCAAAGTCCACATTCAAACTTAGGTTTGTCTGACAACACCCAGGTTGTTCACTATGCTGATTGCTTAACTGTATCTATTTATGGAAATAAACAGTTTGTGTCAATCCTAAAACAAGATTAATTCTGTGGTTCCATAGCAATTTGATCATAGAAACATTTGCCTCCAAATGAAAGATTCTTGTTCTTCATTATTCAACAAGTAGCCTGGGATGCAAGCAAGCAATAAATACATCGTAGACTCTTCATTCAAACAAATGAGAAAAGATGTTTCTTCTCGTCTTGATTCAGTGCCCATCATTATGGATTATGATGGCTCTTCCTAAATTTTATTTCATTCACTGCACTCTTTCTACAAGCCTCGAGTGGGGGAATCCATCATTCAGATGTATGTGCAAAGTGAGAGGGCTGTATTAATACAATTGCTGAAAGTCAAGTTGATAGAGCACAGGAAGTACATTCTAATAAATGCAACATTAATGTTTGTGTGGGCCGTGGAGGGAAGGGTAGGAGAGTTTTCAGTTTAATGGATTATTTTCTCTCTTGCTATAAAAGAGCTGCCACTTAATAGTTTTATAATTGGTCCTTTACAGAATCCTCCATCTCTGGGCTGTGCCTGCATTTTCTCCATAGCATGGCTGCTATTCTTCCTCCTGCTCTCAATGGAAGGTCGGGACAGAGTCGCTTACACGGGTTCAGTCTGCTCCTCTGTATTACTTTTTACATAAAAATATTTCCATTTGCTAAAGTCATATTTAAACATTTTTGTTATGTTTTGAACTCGCTGATGTTCTAAAGGTATTAGCTCAGGCAGGTATCCTGGGGGATGTTTCCCAAGAGAAAATACCTTGTATCAAAGGAATTGTCAGAATCTGCATGTAAGAATCAAATTCTGGAGTTAGATGGATCTGGATTGAAAGCCATTATTTCCATTCATTTCTTGTCTGACCTGCTCAAATAGATACCATATCTTTTATTAACTTTCTTATCTTTGAAATGGGTGTAATAAAAAAGCATCTATCTGGTAGAGTAATGACGAGGATTCCAGGAAGGATTGCCTGAAATATGCACAGAAACATTTCAGCAGTGAGTTTAGTAGAAGTGTTTAATAAATTTAAAAGTTATTTTGTTATTATTATGCTATCATTAAAGGTCACTATTGCTTAAATAATCATTATTGCAGAATTTGCTGTAAAATTAAAGTAATCCATTAATCCATGCTGGATTACACTCTCTTCTGTTCCACTTTTTTAGGTGGATAAGTAATTTATTACTTCAGTGGAATATATATATATATATATATACACACACACACACACACACACACACATCCAGAAAGAGAGAAGAGGTAGCACCAAAGCGGAATGAAAATTTTTATTAAGCCCTATGTGACGTCTCATGCTTATAATCCCAGCACTCTGGGAGGCCAAGGCAGGTGGATTCCCTGAGCTCCTGAGTTCAAGACCAGCCTGAGCCAGAGTGAGACCTTGTCTCTAAAAATAGACAGGCACCATGGCAGGCACCTGTAGCCCCAGCTATTTTGGAGGCTGAAGCAGGATAATCACTTGAGCCCAAGTTTGAGGTTGCTGTGAGCTGTGATGCCACAGCACTCGACTGAGGGTGACAAAGTGAGACTCCATCTCAAAAAATAAAATAAAAATAAAAAAGAATATCTTTATGACACTGGTTAAAGCAAATCGTGAATTCTGTAGATTTAAGATAGCAGGGAGGCTAAGGACGGTGGAAATCAGCCAGCCCCCAGTTTGAATTCCCTTGTGATCCTTTTCTGGATGTTGAGAAAGTTACTTAAGCTTGTTAAGCTTTACTCCTATTTCCTCATCTATATTTTTCCCAGAAATATTTATTAAGCTCCTTCTCTCCTCCTCTTCACTCTCTCTCCCCCCACCCCATATCCCCCGTCTCTTCTCTCTCAGCTTACATGCTTATGTATGGAAACAGATGGATGTTATAAATAAATCCTATGGTATGTTGAAGCTGACGAGCATTATGGGATAAGGAGGACATGCTGAAGATGGTTGGGTTGGGAGTGCCAGAGGGGTATAAATGTGGGCTCTGCTTCTAAAGAAAGTAGTCAGGGTGGACTTGATAAGGTGACATTTGAGCAGAGATTCGAGCAGAGGGAGTTGGTAGGGTGGATCTCTGGGAACACTACTCTCTGGGCGGGAAGGACCAGTGCCAAAACTCTAAGATAGAAATGGGCCTGGCATATTGATGGGATCTCAGAGTAGCCAATGTGTCTGAGTGGAGCCAGTGAGGAGATAGGTTTGAGATGTGAGGGGGCCACACTGTGCAGGGCCTTGTAGGTCACCACAAGCAATTTGCCTTTTACTCTAAATGTAGGCAGCCAGTGGCAGGAGTTTAGCAGAAATATCAAATGATCTGTCTGTTGTTTTAAGAGGATGACTCTCTCTGAGGTGTTGAGTATAGGGGAAAAGAGCAGATCCAGAGAGTAAGGCAGGAGGCACCTGCAGGGACTCTGTGAGACAGACGTTGGCTTCCAACAAGTGGCTCAGTTTGATGGCTGAGACAGGATTTCCAGGTAGATGGAATGGGGGATGTGAATGAAAGAAAAGGAACTAGGGTGAATCCAAAATCTGAGACCTGGGCAACTAGAAGGAGGAGGTCACTATCACCTGAAGTGGAAAAGGCTTGGAAGGGAACAGGTGTGGGAGGTTAAAGGTCAGTTTTGGAGGTAGAAGTTTCCAGATGCTTTCTTTACATCCACTTAGAGATGTTGGATACACAGTTGAGCAAGTCTGCACTTCTGAAGAAAAGATCTGGACTAGACAGGCATTTGTATAAAATGGAGATATTAAGAATAATTACATGAAAGCATTATTTTACAGATTAAATGAGGTAATGATATTAGCACTGTGGGTTCTAAAAACGCTTAATGACTATTAGCTAGAAATAATTATCTGAAATGGAAAAAAAAAGAATCCTGTAGTTTGTTTTTGCAGTAAAACTGAACAAAACGATATCTCACTATTTTAATAATATCTGTGACATAATTATTCTAGTCAGAAACCTACCTAAAAACATTTAGAGGAAATATTTCAGTATTCTAACTTTCACCCTGGTACTGTAAATGCAACCACATTTTGTAACGTTTAAGTTAGCTGTGATAGGGTCCCTCTTTGATGAGAAGCAATTCTGAACTATTTTGTTAGTGTAATAATGTATTATTATATTATTATCCATTTTATTTTCCCCATTATAATGTGTAGCCAGTAACCCAGGTATTCAAGAATAAGTAATAGGCTTGTCTGAAAATATCCATATAAAAGGCCAGGTGATCTTGGCCATCGCCTAGCACTCTGGGAGGCCAAGGCAGGAGAAATGCATGAGGTCAGGAGTTTGAGACCAGCCTGAACAATAGGCAAGCAATAGCAAGGCCCCTCCCCCACCCCCATCTCCACTAAAATAGAAAAATTAGCAGGGCATTGTGATGGGTGCCTGCAGTACCAGCTACGCAGGAGGCTGAGGCAGGAGGATCACCTGAGTTCAAAAGTTTGAGGTTGCTGTGGGCTATGATATCACAACATTTACCCAGGGAGTGAGACTATCTCAAAACAAATAAACAAACAAAAAAAAGGTTCATGTAAATATGTACTTTGAACAGTTTCATCGGGCATCTTTCTTTGACATACTAAATTGAAAACACGGCAGGGAAAATTTTACCTCACTGGATTTATGTATTTACAAACCCTTCAACAGCCTTTGTGGCTTGACAAAAATTCTCTTCCTTATTCACTCAGCCATCAGATATTGGTCTAAGCATGTATCTATACTAAAAATGCATGACCACGTTGTCTCTACACATCTATAATTTTATTTTAACACTATCATTATGTAAGCTATATTTTAATTGTAATTATAACACATTTTATATCAACACATCCATTTCTAGTGTTCAGGGGGAGAGCAGCATGTCGTAAATTTTATCAAAATATAGCTTCTGAGAAACAGAACAGAGGGTAATTGTGTACTTCTGTATTCACTGTAATTAAGTTCAATGAAATTGGCATAATACAATTAAGATAAAAGAAACAAAAACCAAACAAACCACTGAGGCTCCCTCTCACCCGCCCTTTGCACATCAGAGAACATAGATTTAACATTTTTTTTTTCTGTATAGAAATAGCCAAAGGAGAAAAACAAGCATATAGAATTGAACTATGGAAAAGACTGTGTGGAAATGGAAAATTGCTTTTGGATTTGGGAGGTGGGGAATTTTGACTAGCTTGTGTGCCTACTAGGACCTCAATTTCTGAAAAAGTTAAGTTCCAGTTCGAATGTGTCGGCCCACTGCCCTCTCGAGCGGGGACAAATTTGTACTGTAACCTTTGCTTCCTGTTGCTTAATAATTGGTTAAGATGGTTTTCTCCAGAACTGCATCAGAGTAGGCAAAGTACACTGATTTGGAAAGAATGACTGACATTCCCTCGGCGGCCACTGCCCAAGCGCAGGTGTGCACATTCTCGCCTTCTCTCACTCTCTGCTCACTTTCTCACCGGCCCTGTCTTTCTTACTTGAACTTGAGGTTGGAGTGCAAGAGTGGCTCAGGGGGAATGATCACTGTCATTTTTTTGCCTCTAGAAGGCAGCATAGCACACTGGTTAAGAGCAGGTGTCAAACACAGTTCAAATCCCTGCTTTTTACTGGCCCACTGTGTGAGCTTGGGCAGTTGATCTGATTACAAGGGCCTTGCTATACTCATCAGTAAAATAATGGTAAAGCAAATCCATCCACATAGGACTGTTTTCAGGATTAAAGAAGGCAACCTATGTCAAAAACCTAATACAGGGCTTACAACATAGTAAGAACTATTCTTTTTTTATTGATAGTATTGGTCTTCTCATCATATCAGGTGCTATCTTTCCTAGCCTTATTCCATTATCGCCTACCTCCGGCTCCTGTCACATCCCTGTACAAGCGCCAGGTTGTCACAGGCATTGGCCGCCATCGGTATATGACCCCTAATGGTTGCCTAGGCTGTGTCAGCTTCCAGCATTCATCGTGGTTCCTTGAAACAATCCTTGATTGTCAAAAGACAGAAAGTCGGATGTGGAGGCTGGGTAACATCCAGGAGAGAGAATCTTCTCTCTTTTTCACTCAACAGAGTGAGTGAAATATTCAGACATCAGAAGGGGAATCAGGCAAATAGCAGAACGCCTAGTTACCTAGTTGAGTAATTGAGATCAAGTGAGACGTTTGGACCCTTCTGTTACCTACTGACAGCAGGAGATGAGGTGTTTATTGTGACCTCTCTATGCTGCAGTCCACATTTGAAAGGAAAGAATAATAATATTAGGACCTATGGCATACTGTTGTGAAGAATAAACAAGCAAATCCTTTTAAAGCACTTAGCATGCTGTTGGGCATATAGTAAGCTCTCAGTAAATGTTAGCTGCCATGACTGCTTCCGCTGCTCATAATACTGTCAAGGAGTTGAACAAATCTGAGGTCCTTCCCTTTCTTAAATTACACATAACCACTTGGACAACCATCCTACATTTATCAAATGCCATAGATATAAAGACCCAGAAATCCTTCCATGGTACTCCCACTCAGAGTCAGCTCTGGGGGCTGTATTAATACCACCACTACCACCACGATCGTGGCTGCCATCGTCAGTTCACAAAGCATACTGAACACATTCTGTGTGCCAGCCACCAAGCTTAGCCCTGCATGTAGATTATATCATTTTGTTCCCCCTCCCAGGTGAGAGAAATTATTATCATTTTATAGATTAAGACACTGAGGTATTAAACAACTTGACCTGTAGTAAGAGAGATGGAGTCAGGATATTCAAACCCCTTTCTCTCTGACCTCATGAGTTCTTAAATGGTATTATGCCGTGGTAAGCAATCTTCTTTCAGTACTGCTGTAAGGGTAGAGAAGATTCTCGGTCCTCCCTCTCTCTCTTCCCTGTGTCACCCTAGCCTCAACACTAGGAGGTGAAGACAGGGACCTCTTCAAAGACCATTTGAAGGGAATATACTCCCTTCATCCTTTCCTGAGTCAACTAACCAATAATTTATTTCCTTTTTAAAAATCCCCACATGTTCCTCTTGGTAGTTACCTTGACCTTTTAGTATTCTTACATTCTGTACATGACTCATCCACTCTATTTAAAGTTAATTTATTTGAGGTCAAGTGTGGGGTCTTACTCATCCTGAAGTACAATTATCCTCTATAGTATTTAACGCTGTGCTTTCGTATTGTGGGACTTCTGCAAGTACCTATTTGATTTTTGTTGAATTGTGCTCGTCAGCTGTACATTAAAAGTTATACAGAAAATGCTGTCTTAGAAAGGGAAACATTTGGACTAAAATTGTAGCTTTTAAAATAGGATTATCGTAGAGGTCTTGGTTCTGCAGGCATTTTTTTTTAGATTAAGTGCTTCATATTACTTTATTTTAACATACACTGCTAAACCTGATCTTTCTCCAGCAAGTCTACAAAATTGCACCTGCTTACCACTAGCTTATTGACTATGTTGTTGACTAGTCCATTTACAATGATGCCGTTTGATCATGGCAGAGGTGAAAGGGGGTGGGTAAATGCACCCGAGACCCCAGAATCGATTTTCTAGAGAAGTAACATACAAGCAGAGTTGCTTCATATTTTTGCAGAACTCATTATTTTATTTTCATCCTCTTGTTTATTCAGGGAGTGTAAAGTTATCTTGAAAGAGTCCATCTCAATTTGTTTATCTTCCTTTCCTCAGTCTCAATGCAGAGAGAGGAGGCTGGATGGAAGGAAATCATTATGGCATGAATCAAGGCCCACTGAGTAGGGTCAGGGCCCTGGGTTTGTTTGCTTGTTTCTTCCCTGTTAATGTTGGCGATTGCCTTGAATCCTTAGGTGCTTGGCTGACCATAGGCAATGCATTGTATCATTTAATCCCTTGACACTCATATAGCAAAAATATATGCCATCATAATCCCCAACAATGAAAGCACTTAGAGCAGAGCCTCTGGGGTAGTTTTGGCTCATGTTAAAATACGGTGGAGGTGGAATTCAGGTCTGTCTGATGGATAAAACAGAGATTTCTACCACCAAATTAAAGCTGTGCAACTCTACAAGGGTGGGCTGGATAATTTTTTAAATTACTTCAGCTCTCTGGCTCGGCGCCTATGGCTCAATCGGCTAAGGCTCCAGCCACGTACACCTAAGGTGGCGGGTTCAAATCCCCAGCCTGGGCCCACCAAACAACAATGATGGCTGCAACCAAAAAATGGCTGGGCATTGTGGCGGGCGCCTGTGGTCCCAGCTACTTGGGAGGTGAAGGCAGGAGACTCGCTTGAGCCCAGGAGTTGGAGGTTGCTGTGAGCTGTGATGTCATGGCACTCTACCCAGGGGGGATAGCTTGAGGTTCCTTAGCAAAAAAAAAAAAAAATTACTTCAGCTCTTTTACTATACTGGTTCTTTGTCCGATTACAAGTTTATAGGGGTGAGGAGTTGTAGGGAAGAATCCCAGCCTATTAATTTTTTTTTTCAGACATGAGTGGGGAGTGTTTTACCAGTTCATTGGTTTATATATTTGAAATATATTGAGTCTCTACTACGCACACAGGCATTTTGGAGCACACACATTGTGATAGCGGGCTCCCTTTCCTTAGACTCCTGCAGCAAGCTGAGCAGACCTAAACTGGTTTGTTCTGTGTGGTGGTAGAGGAGGAGTTTGCTGCTGAGAGCCTTCCTGGTTCCACACTAGCAAAACCACAACATGCCCACCTTAGTTCATAGGCACTTCGATTCCATGGTACATACAGCAGTATACTTAGATCTTATCCAATTTTCTTGGGGGTAATGATAAAATGGCTTTGGGTTTGCATATGAACGGTGGTGTTCATGGGCTTGACAGTCCCATTTATAGATGGATATCACATATCATCAGCCTGTAGCTCTCTGTTCCCCACTGCTACTGCTGCTTACACCCCACACAAGGACCTTCTTATCCCTCCTATGGATAAATTCTTAACAATGGCAATAGGGCCCAGGATCCCCTAGTAACAAATCATTGGCCAAACCAATGATTTTTCAACTATGCTCTTTGCAAGACCTTTAAAGTAGACTGACATTGTGTTGGTTAGAGTAGAAAATAATGTTCCTTTGTAATTTATGGGGGAGAAGGTAGGTCACTGTATATAATTTCTCCAGTTTAATTTTTTTTTTTTCAGTTTTTGCCCAGGGCTGTGTTTGAACCCACCACCTCCAGCATATGGGGCCGGCGTCTACTCCTTTGAGCCACCAGTGCCACCCAATTTAAAAATTGTTATATGGATAGATAAGAACCATTTTAAATTAAGATATATACATACTTGGTTTCTGCTAGCAAGTAATAAATGAAATTATTGGGGGCTCCACATACACACAGGTACACACACAAACGGGAAAATAGCTAATCAGATTTAATTCAGTAACCTCTTTTTTTGTAGATTTGTGGTAGTGACTTTATATCTGCAGACATGTTTGCTGGATAAAATTTTTCTTCCATTTTGCATGACAAAATTCCATTCATTTAAGATCAACATACCATGTCCCAAATGTCTTAGGGTAGCTTTAATCTTTAATAACGTCGGAAGTTTGGAATTACATACCCCCCAAACTCATTTGAAAGTTTAATGATTTAAATTTCCCTTATGCTTATTTACATTTGTGAATTTTGAAAAATCAATATTTAATTGTATTTGATTGTTTCCATCCTCCTGACTGAAGATGGCAAACACTGACTAGAAGACAAAAAGTTAAAATTAAATATGTGTTATTCAAAATTATCAAAATTAAGCAGGGAAGAAATCTAAATGATTAAACTTCGAAAGGGTGATTGTTTTGTGTGTGTGAGTCTAGTGTTTCTTCTGAAGAAATTCATCTCAAAGCTCTACTAAAATTAGGGGGACACCTCGTTTAATGAGGCTGGGAGGGCACCATGTACTGGAGATTCTAGAGATTAGCTGAAAATAAAAATTATACTGGCAGTAACAACTAATCCCATCAGACAGGGAAGAAAAGTCCACCAGGCAAGCACACCACCAAAGGACACACTGAAGATGACAGAGGTTCACAGACATTAATGTGACAAAAAAAATCACATGACAAGCATGATAAGCAGGCAGAATCTTGTTCCCCTTGTCCAGCTGGACAGGTCTGAGGTCCTGGACACTGTTTTTATGGAACACTCAGGAGATTCTAAGGCTACTGCTCTCAGGGACCCTCAGACTTTACTGTGGGTGGATCCACCTGACTGTCTTGTTAAAACACAGACTGCTGGGCAGCGCTTGTGGCTCAAAGGAGTAGGGCATCAGCCCAATATGCCAGAGGTGGTGGGTTCAAACCCAGCCCCGGCCAAAAAAAACCATAGACTGCTGGGCCCTGCCCCTAAGGTCTCGTGTCACAAGGTTTTGCAAATCTGATCACTGTTGCTGATGTTACTGGTCCAGTGACCACACGTTGACAGTGTACTGGTCTAGTGACCAAAAAACACCTGCAGTGTAGGATTGTGTGTGTCACAAAAAAAAGGAGTTCCCAGGAAGCCACTGAAAGACAACGGGTCTCTAACCTAAACTGGCCAAATGTAACAACACTAGTAAGAATTTATTGAACCCAGCAATATCCTAAGAACTTTACCCACGTTAAACCCATACAGTACTTTGAATAAAGTATGTAGGTGATACTTATTGCCCCCCATTTGCAAAGAGATCAGTTAATGTGCCCAAGTCATACAGCTGGTAAGTAGCTGGCTAAGAATTCAATCCAGAAAATCTGATTCAAGAGCTTGCGGTCTTTTAAACGAAATTATATTACTTTTAATACACAAATCAAAATTGTGCTATATTTATGGAATACATTGTGATATTCTGATACGTTTATACAAGGGGAGTGATTACATCAAGCCAATTTATCTATCACTCTGCTTGCTTCATGTGTTTTAAGTGATACAATTGAAATGTACTCTTAGTTATTTTGAAATATACACACCCAATTTTAGCCCAGGAATATGGGGAGAAGGGAGAGGGAGGGGAAGGGTGGGGAGAAGGTGGATGAATGGAGGGTGATTGGTGGGATCACGCCTATGCTTCATCCTATAAGGGTACATGTGAATCTCTCTAAATGTAAAATATAAATGTTTTAAGACAATAACTAAGAAAAAGACATGAAGGCTATGTTAACCAATTGGATAAAAGTATTTCAAATTGTATATAAAAACAGTACACTGTACCCCATGATAGTATTAATGTACACTGCTATGATTTAATAAAAAATAAATAAGTAAATTCTATTTCACTTAAAATAAAAGAAATATACATTACACCACACCCTTACCCATGCCGATTTGCTTAATCGTTCTGCTTACAAACAGAGGTACGATGTCAGCTGGGGCTTCTTGGAGGAACTGAACTATGAATGTAAGTAGAAAGATGAGTAAACAAAAATACTGCTACTTTTGTTTTAGGAAAGGAAGCAGACCTTCCCCGTACACCTCCCCTAAGCAAACTATCAAGACTATAGAATCAGCCTATAATTAGGGGGATTCTAGAAAGGGTTAGAGAATCTCTGAGGTTAGAATTCAATATCTACTCATAATGCGTTTGGCTGAAATAATAGAAACTGAATTAAAATTATTTACCTACTTTTCTCATGCAAAAAGAAGTGTGGAGGTAGTTTTCTGGTTAATTCAGCTGCTAAAGGGTGTCCACAAAGGACTAGGATTTTCTGTCTTCCTGTGCCCCCACCTCTGCTGTGCCACTGCAGTCCCCATAGTTGCAAGATGACTGCTGAGTCTCTAACCCTATCCCCCATGCTTCATGCAGGAAGAAAGAAAAGAAAAAAGGGGCAGGGGAGCAAATTATTTGCCAAAAATTGTTATCAGACTTTTCTTTAGATTTCCTTAGCGGGGACTTTAAACTGGCCACTTTAGCTCTGAGGATATTGGGGATCTCATGAACCAGCGTTTTGATAGCAAGAAATAAAGGGAGAGTGGTTATTAATTAGGCAGCTCACATTGTCTGCACCAACTTCCTCCCCAATATCCCCAAAATACTTTTTCTTATATTTTACTTTGAAGAATGATGGGGAAACATTACTTATCTGTAAATAGCTTCGTAGAAAGGGTACAATTATATAATTATACAACCCCCTAGAGAGCTTCCTTCTTCTAAAAACTCTTTGAAAAATGTTCAAGGTTGAGGATATTTTGATCTTAATTTAGTAACTTGGAGTTGATTATCCTGGAATGACATTCTCTCTCTGCAGATGTCCTGTTAGGCTGTAGAAAATTCTGGAAGAAGTGGACAGAAACATATTGTGGCTCACATATAAACAGCATGAATCTTTTGAAAATGAAATTCATTTGGGGGACCAAAAGATACTTTATGTCTTTTTTTTTTTTAATTCTTTCTACATTTTCACAAATTTTCCTTTCCAAAATGCCTTTGAACGATCTTCTTGATATCGGCCATCCATTTTTCCTGACTGAGGTCCTTCTTATTAAGAATTCTTCAGCATTCTTTCTCTCAATCCTCTGTGTCTCACTCTTGCTCAGGCTGGCCTTGAACTCCTGATCTCAAGCAATCCTCCTGCCTCAGCCTCCCAGAGTGTTAGGATTACAGACGTGAGCCACCCTCTCCTGGCTGAGACTTGCATCTTCATTGTTTGTCTCAAAAGCAAAAGGATGAGAGATTGCAAGTTCAGTGATAAACTCATTACCTCTGAAATATAAATTGTCACTATCATTTCCAGTCACAATCTTTGAGATGGTCAGCAGCAAAGTGGCCATGCCCAGGTGCAGGGAGAGATGGGCCATGCTATCCCAGGCTTGGTTCTAGCAATGGCTCTGTAATATGGAGGGGCTAAACCAGTTTATTCAAGGGCTGATCACTTCTACCCTGTTGGTTAATTAACCTAAGTCAATGGATGTGTGTGTGTGTGTGTGTGTGTGTGTGTGTGTGTATGAGCTGACACTTGGGAGACTGTACCTTATAAAAAGTAAAAGATTCACTAGCTTCTTCTTGCAGTTGAAGATGGTTACCATTCATCTTCTTCTACCTCACACAGCCTTAGTTTCAGTGTGATGAAAACTGTGAATGAAATCATTCCAAGTTTTCCACTGCTTTGAGAGGTACGGAGCACCCAGACCCTAACAGTTACACTCTGTATAACTTTTCCCAGTTTCAAATGATGAATTTTTGGAACAGTAATGCAGAAAAGGGCTGATTTTCTTTTGCACGAATACCTCACACCACGGTGCACAATCACTGGAAAAATCAAAGAAATGTAAATCTTGTTGAAAATCAAAATAGCTTTAATTCTAAAAGTAATATAAACTCAGTGCGGAAACTCCAAAAACTTAAACCTACATAAATAAAAGAGGTATTAATACCTCAGAATCCCATTTCCAATCAATGATCCCTGATCGTCATAACATTTGTGAGACTTTTTTTTAATTAGTGGAGGGGCAAAAACAATGCAATATAAATGCATAATCTTTAATGCTTAGGTGCTAAAACATTTTGTAACCTTTTTTTTTTTCTTGGCCCGGGCTGGGTTTGAACCCACCACCTCCGGTATATGGGGCCAGCACCCTATTCCTTTGAGCCACAGGTGCTGCCCACCTTTTTTTCTTAGTACATTGTGAGTGTGATTCCATGTTATTTGATCAAACTCTGTATCATGATGTTAATGATTGAGCAGCCTCCTCCTATGTCTTCAACCAGTTCCCTGCCACTCAGCATTTAGGTGGCTTGTCTTCCTATTTTGCTACAGGAGGCAGAAGGAAACACATCTTTGTTCACACGTCTTTATTTATTCCTTTATTCTTTCAGAGTGACTTTTTAGAAATTGCACGGCTGTGTTTCAATTTGGGGACAGACTGACATATGGTCTTCCAGAAAAGTTACACTGTTGGACTTTTTTTCCAGCAATCTAACATTATATGTGGTTTCTCACTCTGTCCCCAGGACCAACATCATACAGTGATTTCATTTACGCCGCTCTGATGAGTAAAACGTGACACCTACATGATTCTAATTTTATTTTTTGATTAATAAGAATGAGGTTAATCAGAACTTTTATATATTTACTGGCTGTTTGTATTGCTTCTACTTTTGACTTTATGACCTTATTTTTCACATTGATGTATAACAACTTTCTACCTATTAAAACATTCTTTGTTTTGTGGCATTGTGTCATCAAAACAATTTGTCTTCTCTTTAACTTCTACGTTCTTATTTTATGTTCACAAAAGTTCTTTGATAGTATCCATTCTGTTTAATAACCTTTTCATGAACATAGGCGTGGAGAAAACCATCAGCCTGTCTCACATTTTATAATCAATTCATTTTCTTTTGTGCAGTGTGGGAATAACTTGCCATTTTTTTTTAAATTTTTTTTTTTTTTTGAGACGGAGCCTCAAGCTATCCCCCTGGGTAGAGTGCCATGGCATCGCAGCTCATAGCAACCTCCAGCTCCTGGGCTCAAGCGAGTCTCCTGCCTCTGCCTCCCAAGTAGCTGGGACCACAGGCTCCCGCCACAACGCCCGGCCATTTTTTTTTTTGGTTGCAGCCATCATTGTTGTTTGGCGGGCCCGGGCTGGGGATTCGAACCTGCCACCTTAGGTGTACGTGGCTGGCGCCTTAGCCGATTGAACCACAGGCACCGAGCCATTCTTGATTATTTTCTAAGAATAAATTCCTAGAAACGGGGTGGCACCTGTGGCTCAGTGAATAGGGTGCCAGCCCCATATACCAAGGGTGGCAAGTTCGAACCCAGCCCTGGCCAAACTGCAACAAAAAATAGCCAGGTGTTGTGGTGGGCACCTATGGTCCCAGCTACTTGGGAGGC